>OU015502.1:7275417-7335417 GCA_907164885.2 Dolomedes plantarius
AAACTTTCAATATCCCTCTTTCACCCTTAATGGAGCTGTCCCGTGTCCTTGAACTAGTCTCCCGTTTTCTACATTGTTGATCATAGTCGTGCTGGTAATTTCAGTTCTGGAAATTGAAAATACAGTGTATTCCCGGACAATGTTTTGTTTTATTCTTGTTTTCCTTGCAGATTTCTTTTTGATGGGTGAGATATATAAAACAAATAGATATTGATTTACAAAATAAAGGTGTGATTAATTATTTTTTAATAATATATAGTGTTTATGAATTTTAAATCTGTTTGGAGTAGTTTCAAGTATTTTAAAAGGTGAATCTTTATTTAACGAATTTTCCATATAACGAACTTTTTTTCGGGATTTAGCGACTTCGTTAAATAGAGGTCCGACTGTAAATGTATGTATATATATGTATGTATACATATATTGTAGCGTACTGGAAGTACGGGGTTATTTTTCCCAAGACCTCACAGAGTGCACGAAACACAGCTGCGTGTTTATCGGGAAAATTTTCCCGCTTTCCCTCTGGTTTTGAACACGTGTGGGATTAAAAAACGATTCCTTGTTCCCCCGGCTGAAAATCCAGACATTCTAAGAAGACGGGCCCCGAAATGCCAATCGAGAGGAGAGGCTTGGTGTTGTTTTTCGGGAGATCGGCCTTATAGCCTCCAGCGAACAGACGTGTTTTTTAGGCTCCTGTGTTTTTGGGCCGCGATGGGTCCTAGTGCGTGCGTTGTAAATCGGCACGTAAATTAATTATGTCGAAAGTGTCTGATGTTTACATTTTTTTGTAAATAAATTTCCTTGTATATATATGTAAGTTTCTGTTTTAAAAATTGGTTTCGCATTTTATTTAGGACTCTGACCTATTTTAGCATGGATCCAATAGTTGTGTATTTTTTTAAGAAAGCCTCAGAGAATAGCCTTAAACTTTTACCGTGACGCCACAATATATACATGTATATATATGTATGTATGTATATATATATATATATATATATATATATGTATTACTGTATGTATGTATAGATATATATATGTATATATGTGTGTATGTATATACACTGGTGTAAGAAATTAAGAGAATTTGCAGACTTGGTCGATTATCATTAGAACTACTGTACCGATTTTAATGAAATTTGATATGTACATACATTGATACAATACAAAACAAATAACCATTCAATAATTGTAATACACACGCATGATCGTGCGTAACACTCGTTGGAGTCGGAAGGTATGAAACAGCGGTTGCAGAATAAGCAAAAAAATGGGTTCATAGATGGTGTTATTTTGCAGCAATCGGTTAATTTCAAATTGTAACAGTAAAAATGATTAACCACCAACGTTTAGATGATGGAATGAGGTGGCGAATTGTGGGGAGGCTAGAAGCAGGCCAATCTCAAGTCCAAATTTGTAGAAAGTTCAATTTAACGCCCAGCGTCGTGTGTAACTTATGGGAACAGTTCCAGGATACCGGATCCATCGAGAGAAAGCCTGGGCAAGGTCGTCCAAGAGCCACGACGGCCAGAGAAGATCGCCATTTGTCGATTATAGCGAGGCGTAACAGGAGTGCTACAGCTTCTCAGCTCTCTCGTGAATTGTATGCAGCCACAGGAACCCTTGTATCAAGGGTGACTGTTTCCAAAAGACTTCATGAGAGAGGGTTGTTTGCAAGAAGACCTGCTGTTTACGTCCCGCTCACTTCTACGAACAGGAGAATCCGTTTATCATGGTGCAGAGAGCACAGAGATTGGAGTATGGATCAATGGGCGACCGTTCTCTTCACTGATGAGTTCCGGTTCAGCTAAACACCGATTCTCGCCGTACATTCATATGGAGAGAACCAGGGACCCGCTACCTACCCTCCAATGTCCTCGAAATCGACCATTATGGCGGAGGAGGTTTAATGGTCTGGGCAGACATCATGTTGGATGGCCGCACACCTCTCAATGTCTTTGAAAGAGGCACTGTGACTGGTGTGAGGTATAGGGATGAGGTCTTGGAGCCCTATGTTCGCCTTTTCAGGGGTGCAGTTGGCCCTGAGTTCATTTTAATGGACGATAACGCGAGGCCACATAGAGCTCTTCTGGTTGACGAATTTCTAGAGAGTGAGGATATTCGCCGGATGGATTGGCCAGACCTTAACCCTATAGAGCATGTCTGGGACGCTCTGGGGAGGGCAATTGCAACTCGCAACCCCCCTCGAGAACCATCCAGGGAATGAAAACAGCGTTGCTGAACGAGTGGGACCAATTGCCACAGGAAATGATAAACTGCCTTATTTCAAGTATGAAATCACGCTGCGAGACATGTATATCTGTAAGAGGGGACCATACTCCCTATTAACCCATCTATTAACCCTTTTTTTGTTTATTCTATAATCGCTGTTTTATACCTTCCGACTCCAACGAGTGTTACGCACGATCATGCGTCTGTATTACAATTATTGAATGGTTATTTGTTTTGTATTGTATCAATGTATGTACATATCAAATTTCATTAAAATCGGTACAGTATTTCTAGAGATAATCGACCAAATCTGCAAATTCTCTTAATTTCTTACACCAGTGTATATGTATATATATATATATATATATATATATATATATATATATATATATATATATATATAAGAACGTTCTTCAGGGCAGAAGTTTTGTGATTATTCCAGAAATATTTAAAAAAAATTCTTTTCCTACCTTTATTTTTAATTACAAGAATTTGGTTTTTACCACCATGATTAAAATTTTTTTTAAACAGGTTGAGAACCACCGATTTTAAAATGAAAAATGAAATTACCGTCTTTGGAGACTATCTGGTAGATGCGGCTCTCGTTTGTCCTGTCGATGCATCTTACGGTCTTGAGCTTCAGTAGTGCCGCCCTCACTCTCTGTTTGGCAATGGTCCGGCATTTAGGGTCTCTGGGATCCCACCTATTTTTGGCAACAGCCCAAGCCTACAGAAAAAAAGAAGTGTGTTAGATAAGGATAAATTTTTGTAAAAATGTTTTTAAAATAATTTTATGATCTTAAATTTCCTCATATACACATACAGAGCTCCCAGACCTGGATTTTTAAACCCAGAACTGGGTTTTTCGATGAACATATGGGTTTCCGGGTTTTAGCTTTCAAAAAATCTCAAAATCTGGGAACTATTTTTCAAATTAAATTTATTTTTGAAATTCATTTTGAGTTTTTTAAAAATTTATTTATTATTAAAAATTAATGTTAAAAATTGAATTTAAAAAAATAATGTTTTAAAAATTAAAATTAATTTTTAAAATTTAAAAAAAAATGAATTTATTTTTAAAATTTATTATTATTTATTTTTTTTGGTTTTAAAATTCATTTATTTTATGTTTTAAATTTATTTATTTTCTTTCTTTATTTATTTTTATTTATTTTTGAATCCTTGTAAGTTAAAAATATAGCAAATTAATGTTTATTTCTTATTGTAAGCATTATTTAATTGCAATTAGACAGTTTAATAAAAAAAATTACAGCTGACAATGGTATTTGAATGTAAAATGATTGAAATGGCGATCATTTTGGTTGAATCGTGATATATCTCCCACTTGCAAAACCATACCAAAATTTTCGTATTTTTTATGCAATATCAAAGATGGATTCAATAATCCCAACTATGAAATCTTACCAAATTTCGCGACCCAATTATCTATTTTACCAAACTCTTTTGAGAGTGTAGAGAGAGTTTTTTCATAAGTTAATAGACACTTTATGCAAGACTGAAAAAATGAATAAATCCCATCTACTTGTCTGCTCTGGACTAGACTACAACACGGAATGGTGACTTGAGTACTCTTCATTGGAGCGCCAGAGAACTCATATCCTGACCACACGGTCGTCAAGCACTGTGCCTCTAGCATTTTAAATTTTCAAATTTTCAAATTTTTATCTTTGAACTCTAATTTTGCTTTTAACTGTGTTTCGGGCCTATTTTGGTCGTTCCTTTTCAGGTGTTTTTGTGGTTTCTCCTTGTTTTGGGGAGTCCGCAGATTTGTATGAATTCATCCAAATTGTCATGGAAATTACAAAGGAGAGTTCCAAATTGCCATATGTAACAACAACAACAACACTAGTTAACAGAATCACAACAAAAGACACTAATTCTATCAACTGTTAGTTTAATCATTCTACAGGTACTTGTACTTATAAAAAGGATTTTTTAAAAAATCAGTATTTTCACTTTTTTGGTATATTTCAGTGATTTTTGGAAATAGTGAAAAACTTTTACTTCAGAACACAGGTAAGTGTCACAGTAGTATACAGTATAAAGGAAATTAAAATACAGGGTGGTTCAAAATTATTGAGTGCATTTCATGCTTGAAAAAAAAAAGAAAAAATGGAGGTACGTGAATATTTATTTATTTATTTATTTATTTTTTGGAAAGACAGGTAAAAATAGTTTTACACAACAAAATTTTAAACATTAAATAATTTCTACATAAGCCGGTAGATGGCGCAACAACATTTCGCAAGAAAAATTTACTAATTGCGTCAGTCAGCAAATCGCTACCCGTACAAGAAAAAGTAATGTGCGTTTTGTGGTTCCATGAAAGCAAACCCGTTGTAACTCATTTCTACTTTTTTTTTTCAAATTTGGACCACCCTGGGGTGGTTCAAAATTATTGAGCTCATTTCACGTTCGACAAAAAAAGGATTAAATGAGTTACATCGGATTTGCTTTCATGGAACCACAAAACGCACATTGCTTTTTCCTGTACGGTAGCCATTTGCAGACTAACGCAATTAGTAAATTTTTCTTGCGAAATGTTGTTGCGCCACCTACCGGCTTATGTGGAAGTTATTTAATGTTTAAAATTTTGTTGTGTAAAACTATTTTCACTTGTCTTTCCCCCCCAAAAAAACCAATAAACATGCACGTACCTTATTTTGTTCTTTTTTTTTTCAAACATGAAATGCGCTCAATAATTTTGGACCACCCTGTATATTGAACTGAATGGAATGTAGGGTCTCTGACGTAAGCACTCAATTGTACTAAACATTTATAAAAAGTTCCCTATATTTCAAACTGTTATGAAATTGTTATCAAAATTGTATTTGTTTTCATGATTTTATACCCGATTTGAACTAAAAATTTATGCATTTAATCAGTACTGTATATTTCTGAAAAAAAAAGTGATCTAGGCAGATACCTTAAAACTATAACCGCGGACTATCGTATCACGGTAAAATAAATAAATTGACAGATATCATCGAAACTGTCACGCCTGGATACCTAAAACAGAACTTTTAAGAGACGTAGTAGAAGGAGCATGTTATAGAACGATAAGAAACACACATCTAAAAAAAATTGATCTTCAGAAAATTAATTTAGGGGAGAATGATGAAATGGATAAAATTCGACAATTAAATAAAATAACTTTAACAGCAAGTAAACTTAGAAAATGCGGTGTGTATAACCTTATTTGTATTTTTTCATCTTTTTTATTTAAAAAATTGCATTTTTTAAAAAGCTATTTTTAAAAATTTTATTACAATATGGGTTTTTTTTAGATGCAATCTGGGTTTATTACATTTAGGGGAGAATGATGAAATGGATAAAATTTGATAATTAAATAAAATAACTTTAACTGCAAGTAAACTTAGAAAATGCGGCGTGTATATTACTTTGATTGTATTTTTTTCATCTTTTTTATTTAAAAAATTACATTTTTTAAAAAGCTGTTTTTTAAAATTTTATTACAATATGTGTTTTTTTAGATGCAATCTGGGTTTATTACATTTAGGGGAGAATGATGAGATGGATAAAATTTGACAATTAAATAAAATAACTTTAACTGCAAGTAAACTTAGAAAATGCGGTGTGTATAACCTTATTTGTATTTTTTTCATCTTTTTTATTTAAAAAATTGCATTTTTTAAAAAGCTGTTTTTTAAAATTTTATTACAATATGGGTTTTTTTTAGATGCAATCTGGGTTTATTACATTTTTCCCCCTGGAAGCCCTGCATACATGTGAAGAACCATCTACCGCTATTTTTTACGCTTACCATATTTAGATTATATTAAATAGGGACTGCAATTATAGCTATAACACAATTTTTGTAGTAAGTTTATATATGACTTTTTAAGTCTTAGATGTAATTTAAATAGCTCACAGTTCTTGTCCTATTTTTTCAATTCCTACTATTTGTTCACATTCTCCCTATATTTATATATCTTGTTCAAATTTTCAATCGTTAATAAAATACTTTTTATTCATCCACTCAAGTTCAAATACATTTTTTTAAACTTGTAGTGGATGACACTTGATGTTAATACAGTTTTTCAAATATTAATTCATTAATTAAATTTAATTAATTAATTTTAGTTTTATATAGGAGAAAACATTTCTCGCTAATAATGGTGTTCACAGAATCGAGCCAATATCAGTGCAATTCCCCGCCAAACGCAATTCCCCGCCAAAAAGTAACTAAAATAAAATTTTTCTTTGTTGACCTAAGTAGGAATTGACTATAAAATTTTTTTTTTAATATTACTTGTTAAGGTTGATATCGACCATTCTTAACCTAGAGTCCTTTCATAAACTAATATCGATATCAAACATTTCATTGACTTTTAAATGTATTTTCCCCTTTAAAGGGATAAAACATTATAAAGGATTTTTTTTTTAATCCTTACGAAATTTCCTTTTAAGGCTGCTGTGTACTAACCCCATTGAATTCGCTCACTTCAATGTTAACCTAAGGAAAAAATGTGTGCAAAGATTGCCGATTTGGATTTAAAGATTTTTTAAAATTGTGTTTCGTAATAGAGAAAGAAATTTTGCATCTTGGGGCATTTTTCTTTAAAAAAAATGCAAATAATATTTTTAAATGTAAATTATTCTGTGAAAAAATTTGGTATAGTGTGTTTTAAACGCTCATAAATTCCATTGGTGGACGAGATTCATAAAATGAATCCTGTTGCAAGGTGCAGAAAATTTCAGGCTGTCTGAAAATACCATTTTATTGCATTATCAGCATTTCTGTAACTGTAAATAGTGGACACATTTTCCCCATAGATTAACATTGAGACGAGAGAATCCAATAGAGTTAGCACACAACAGCCTTAATCCTTTCATTTTCACAAAAACGAACAAGGAGCTTCAGGATCAGCAAGTATGTAAAAATTTAAATATGCTTTATTTTTAAATTTCGTTTTTTAAACTAAATTTCAAATTGTTTATTTATAGTGATCTATATCTAAAGTCGCTTATGAGGTAAAAAAATAGTTACAAAGTGTTTAAAAAAAATTTCAGGTAGTCTCTTCTAACGAAACTACCGCGGGTTATTAACGTAGGATCACTTATCGTTGCTTTCCTCTTTTGTATGTACGATATATGTATGCATTTGTTTTGTATATATCTATCTATATATATGTACGTATGTATATATGTAGATATATGTATATATATATATATATATATATATATATATATATATATATATATATATATATATATATATATATATATATATATATACAGTGATTTCCGCTTATAAGAATCACGTTTGTTATTACTGTTTTTGATTCTTATAAGCGGTTGATTCTTATAACCGAAATTTAGGTTTTTGGACAGGAACACACACACCTATATATACATATATTAGATAATTTACCATAAACTACTCTTTAATTTACATTAAGTATCTTTTATTAAAATTATTTTTTATAGTTTTAAAAATAAAACTTAATTTTTAGACCTATAAGTAGATACACATGATTATAGTAAGGGAAGAAAAAAATACAATATTTGTTACAAGTTACAACATACCTGCTTAACAGTTTTAACATTTCAACTACAGGAAGGGAGCAAGAAAAAGTTTTCTACGGTAGTTTGACGTAATGAAGTTTTCAGAAGGCTGTTTATACCTCTTTCAATACTTATAGTCTCAGACGAAGATTTACTCGGACGGGTAAAGTTGCCCCCGGGTCAAGCTAATAGGACAATGTTGTGGTAAATCGTTTAAGGGGGAACTATTATGTTATGTAAAGAAAGGGGTGAATTTTAAAGGGGTGTTAAGAAAGGGGTGAATTTTACGACTATATTCCATCCCATCTTATCAATCTTTCTTTAAAAAAAAAGAGAAAGAACTTCGTGCCTTTTGAGAGTTTAAGTAGCAATTTTGGAAAAATGAAAGGAAAGCGAAGAGTGTAAACTGATTCTTAAAACCGGTGGATTGATTCTTTAAAGCGAAAATTTTAACATGGAAATAATTCATTTGTTTTTGTTTTCGCGATATTGATTCTTATAAACGGTTGATTCTTATAACCAGTGATCACTATAAGCGGTGGTTACTGTATATATATATATATATATATATATATATGTATGTATGTATGTCAAAATTTTGACGCATTTTGGTACTCTTCTGTTTAACTGTTTACTCCTTGCCCAAGCGATACAGACTGGGTTTGGCACGCTGCTAAAATTATAACTCGCGACGGCGGATGGTTTTAGCGTCTGAAATTTTGCTTTCTGGAGTACCGTTATGGAGGAACGTAATCCTACGATAAAAATTTAATACAGTCAGAGCCCTAGAATAACACGGTACTTGAATTGCACAGAAATTCGAATAACGCGGTAGTAAATTGCGACAACCCTTGAATAACATGCTACTCGAATTATACGGACACTCAAATAAAATGCGACAACCTTCGAAAAACCCTGATATAACACTATTATATAAAAGTGTTATATCAGGGGATACATAAACACTGATATAGCTAATCTGATTTAAAAAATTTCGCAATTGTTTTCTTTAAAAGTAAACTTTTGGAACCGAATGCCCATTGTTATATGAAGCTTGTCTCTAATTGCCTGATTTTGAATAACTCGGAACCAGTTAACTGTGTTATTCAAGGGCAGACTGTATAATAATGATTTTTTTTGTCCCGAATCCCTTAAAGCCGTACCACTGGTTATTGTTATTATATTTTGAGGAGGGTTAAATAAATTCTATACACACATATGAATAACTTTGCAACATGTATTTAAATATGAATAGAAATACTGAAAATAAATCCTTAAAACTAGAATAAGTCGTAATTGTTATTGACAAATGGGCAAATACAATTTCCCAGCACTAAAATGTCTTTATCAGGAGGCTTAATGAGAAACTTGCTGTTGCTTATGCTAATTTCTTATTAGACTTCTACGTCAGGTTCATTAGTGCTTATTTTTAACCAGCCCGTTGTACTTATTATTATTGAACCCTTCTACGTACCACTCCAAATGAACTCGCGTACTACCAGTGTGGAACTACTGCTTTAAAGTATTAACGCTTTGTCAACGGATGTTTGATTATCCTTTTCCTTACGGGGTGGGATAGCATGTATCCCAAGAATGAATATATATATATATATATATATATATGCATGTATGTATGTATGTATATATATATATATATATATGTATGTATGTATGTATGTATGTATGTATGTATATATATATATACATATATATATATATATATATATATATATATATATATATATATATATATATATATATATATATATATATATATATATATATATAAGTATATATAATGTATATATATATATACATACATATAAATATAATATATATACACATACATATATATATATATATATATATATATAATCTCCTTAATGGCCGTTCTTACAAAGGGGTATGAAATTTCCCGTTCTAAAGAGGGAATCGGAAAAATGGGCCCCGTAAGCTAAGGGTTAACATTGTTAATACTTTAAGGGATGGTTGCACGTATTTTTAATACACATAAACAAATAGGGATAGAGAGAGACAATACACTAAACTTACAAGTGACATTTTTAGACAGGAGTAAAATAACTAAAGTTTACAAATAACTATACACCCTTAAGCTTCAGTTCCGTAGAATACTGTGAGATATAAACTGCAGTAATTTTATTGTAGTAATTAGGCTGGAAAAATAAAAAACTCTCCATATTTCAATTACTGATGGATTACTGAAAAATAATATAAACCGCAAAAGTCGAAGTGCTAGTGTATATTCATTAATGTGCACTTTCCTTTCCTAATTTAATAGAGGACATATATAGTTCACATGCGAGCGAAATGTTTAGATGAAAGTAAAGTAATTAAACTTATACAATGCAGGACTGCATAACACTGTATTTCAATTCCGTAGAATACTCTGCTATATAAACAATAATAATTTAAATAGATTAGAAGTCAGGCTGTGAAAGGCACATTGCTATTTAATTATTGATGGAGTACTCTAAAAATAATCAAAACCACGAAAGTGGAAGTTCGAGTGAATATCCATCAATGTGTGCTGTCCTTTTCTGTTTTAATAGAGGCAGGAAAGAGAGCCAATTCAATGCACGTATAATTCACATAAGAATGAAATATTTAGATGAAAGAAAAGTAACTAACGTTTAGAAAGCGCGGAGTTTCCTAGAATACTATTTTATATAGACAGCAATAAATTTATTAGAGTAACAGTCAGGATGCAAAATTCCAAAACACATTCCTATTTAATTATAGATGGATTACTCTAAAAACAATCAAAACCGCGAAAGTGGAAGTTCGAGTGTATATTCATCAATGTGTGCTTTCCTTCTCTGTTTTAATAGAGGTAAGAAAGAGATACAATTCAATATACGTTTAGTTCACATACAAGTGAAATATTTAGATGAAAGTAAAGTAATTAAAATTTACGAAGGAGGAAGTTCCCCAGAATACTATGTTTCATAAACAGCAATAATTTTATTAGAGTAGCAGTCAGGATGCAAAATTCCAAAACACATTCCTATCTAACTATAGATGGAGTACTCTAAAAATAATCAAAACCGTGAAAGTGGAAGTTCGAGTGTTTATTCATCAATGTGCCCTTTCATTTCTTTTTAAATAGAGCTAGGAAAGAGAGACAATTCAATACACGCAGGGTTCACATTAGAGTTAAACATTTAGATGAAAAGTAAAGAACTTAGAGTTTATAAAGTAGCTCTGCATACTTCTATATTTCAATTCCCTAGAATACTGTGCTATGGAAACAGTAATAATGTTAACAGATTAGCAGTCAGACTGCAAAAATCCAAGGCACATTCCTATTTAATTATTGACGGGGTTCTCAAAGGATAATCAAACCGCGGAAGTTCAAGCGTATATCCATCAGTGTCTGCTTCTCTAAACCATCTTCATATGCACTGATTTTTATGTCTAGTGAGCACGCATTACACACCGTATGTTAAAAAAATTTCGCTTGCCTCGAAAACACAGGAATCTTCATCCGGTGAGAACTTTGAAGACGACTGATGCCTCCAGAAGATCATGAATTTGCCCTGGCTCCTGTCAACCCAGCGGAGTTTATCCCGGAAAGTCTGTCGTTCCAGATGAGGGAGCAGGAAATCCTGTAAAAGGCGGGGTTTGTTGAGTTCGGTCATTGCTAGAATCAGTGATAAATAACCTGGAAGGGGAAAAAAAGGAGATAAGTACATTTAAGATAGTCTCAAACATACACTAGCCCCTGTAGATGAAGGTTAGTGGATAGAAGGAATAAGAAAGAAATTATAGAGGGAGATAATAATAAGCTAACCGTACTATAAATCAGTTTAAAACACACTATACCAAAATTTTTCCCAAGTATAATTTAAAATTTAAAATATTATTTGCATTAAAAAAAACGAAAAATGCTCCGAGGTGTAAAATTTCTTTCTCTATTACAGAGTACAATTTAAAAAAATCTTTCAATCCAAATCGTCGATCCTTGGACACATTTTCTCCATAAGTTAACATTGACGTGAACGAATCCAATTGGGTTAGTATATAACAGCCTTAAGTGATTGTTTGTTCAACCTATCCTAAAAGAATACTATTGACAGAAGAATTAATTGATGCCTTGTAAAATATCAACCACCGCAAAATTTGTAAAACCATGCGTTCTTTTTTAGAAACAAATTCTGAACTTTAGCAGATGTCTTCTGTGATTATATCCTGTGAAATATTAATCTGTGATTATAAGCAGTATATATTAAAATTCTAATACGTAAATGCAGTATATATATAAAGCAATATCTAAATGCAGTTAAAATACCTTTGCAGTATACGTAAAAGTTCTTATATGAAAACTGTGGATCGACCAAAGGAATAAAGCTGATAGCTAAAAATAGTCTATCAGAAAAAATTAGTAAAATATTAAATAAACGCAAATTTAATTTTTAGAAGAGTTGAAAAGCAGTAAATAGCATGATACACAGCATTAATTCATAGCATATCAAATTCAATTTATTACATTCTATACAAAAGTTTTGCCTCCATTAAGACTCTGATTTCTTTATTGGATATTTTAAAGTTTATTACAATCAGAAAAAATAGTAAAATATTAAAAGAATAGAAATTTAAAATGAGAAGAAATGAAAAGCAGTAAATAGGATGATCTACAGCATTAATTCACAGCATATCTCGTTCAATTTATTACATTCGATACAAAAATTTTTCCTCTATTAAGACTCTGATTTCTTTATTAGAATTTTTTAAGTTCATTACTATCAGAAAAATAGCAAAATATTAAATGTACGCAAACTGAAAATGAGAAGAGTTGAAATGCAATCAATAGGGTGATATACAGCATTAATAAGCAATGCAGAAACTATAAAGACAGGAGAAGACAGGCATATTGTTATTCAGAAATAATTATTAATTTTATACTTAGTTTACAAATCGCTATAAATAACAAAAATGATTACATTTTATGTGTTATGAATATAGTTTCAGCACCAAATAATCTACATTTTAGTTCCGGATACCTAATCTTGCATAATATTAGATTAGATATTACGATTTTTTTTTGGTTTTATCTGTCTTTTACCCACTGGAAACAGCAAAGGAAGATAAACAATTAGATAGGAATTGGACGTACAGTAAAACGCAAATAGTGGAAGAATGAAAAACATCATAAATTTGACTTCGGCACTTGAATAGTTTAAATTTTATTTGTTCATAACTATTAACGATATCCACACGTTGTAATAAAACAGTGGTTCTCATTTTTTTATGTCTACGCCACCCCTTTGCATGATCTTCTTACCCTACGCCTCCACCTCCGAGGCCTATATATATACATATATATATGGGCGGCCACCATGTGGGCGGCTATATATACATATATGCATACATATATGTATATATGTATGTATATATATATACACTGCTAGCCACTGTAAATGCAACACCCTGAAGGAAACATGCAAATAACATGAAATTTACAACATGCATTAGCGGAGGTGACATATGCAAATGATTAGAATTTCAGCGCAGACGCACATCACGCACGCCTGTGGCGCCACTTCAAAGCGCTATTTAAGGCTTGGAGATTTCGACGATTTCAAGTTCGGCAATTGTGTTTTTCTTGTGGTTTTTTCAAAAAAACGATCAATTATGCCTCGTCGAAAATAGCGATCATCTTTTGATCAAGTATCCGAGTTCGACAGAGGAAGGATAGTGGCCTACCGAGATTGTGGATTATCTTTCAGGTAAATCGGTAGTCGTGTTGGACGAAACCAACCAACTGTAATGCGGATATGTGATCGTTGGATGCAGGAGGGTACCACGGACCGGCGTTTTCGATCGCATCCACCTCAGCGCACCACTTCACGTGATGACAGGCAAATTGTGCGCATGGCAGTGACGGATCGCTCAGTCACATCACGAACCATACCATAGCAAATGCAGTCTGTAACGCATCATCCAGTGTCTGCGCGTACCATTCGACGCCGTTTACAGCAGAGTGGTCTGTCCGCAAGACGTCCATTGCTTTGTCTACCCTTGACGCAGAACCACAGACGTCTCTGCCGCCAATGGTGCGATGACAGAAGGATGTGGACGGCAGAATGGAATGAAATTGTCTTTACTGACGAGTCACGCTTCAGTCTGCAACACCACGATGGTCGCATTCGAGTCTGGAGACACCGTGAAGAGAGGATGCTGAACAGCTGCGTTATGAACCGCCACACTGGTCCTGCACCGGGTATTATGGTATGGGGCGGTATTGGATATCACTCTAGCACACGTCTAGTACGCATTGCCGGTACTTTAAACAGCCAGCGCTACATCTCCGAGGTGTTGGAGCCAGTTGTCCTTCTGTACCTTCAGGGCTTGCCCACAGCCATATTTCAACAGGATAATGCGCGTCCACACGTGGCACGCATTGTCCAACGGTTCTTCGTCAATCGCCAGATTGAATTGCTTCCCTGGCCGCCTCGCTCTCCGGATCTTTCGCCGATAGAAAACATGTGGTCCATGGTTGCTCTACGATTGACCCAGATTCCATTCCCAGCTGCCACAGCAGATCAACTTTGGCAACGTGTGGAAGCTGCTTGGTCTGCTGTACCCCAAGAACTCATCCAAAGTCTCTTTGAATCAATGCCGAGGCGTGTGACAGCGGTGATCTCCAACAATGGCGGCTACTCTGGCTACTGATTTTGGCAGGAACCACACTTCACAGAAGTCTATAAATTTAATCATTTGATACTTGGTCAACATGTTATCTGCAAAATAAATTTTGTTGTGATATCTCTTGTCTTTCTTGGTGTTGCAATTTGGGTGACCAGCAGTGTATATATATATATATATATATATATATATATATATATATATATATATATATATATATATATATATATACAGTCGGACCTCTATTTAACGAAGTCGCTAAATCCCGAAAAAATGTTCGTTATATGGAAAATTCGTTAAATAGAGATTCACCTTTTAAAATACTTTAAACTACACAAAACAGATTTTAAATTCATAAACACTAAATATTACTAATAAAAGTAATTGATCTCACACCTTTATTTTGTAAATTAATGTCTATTTGTTTTATATATCTTACACATCAAACAGAAATCTGCAAGGAAAACAGGAATAAAATAAAACATTGTCCGGGAGTACACTGTATTTTTAATTAAAAAATATATTAAAATTAATGAATTTTAATGACATTATCACATTTATTATAAGAAGTAATTTTAAGCATACATTACCACATGCGTCCTTAAATTTAATTACTGATAAAGTCTGTTAATTTTGTCTGAGTTTTTGTTTGAAAAAGTGATTTCTCTCATAATACGTTTCTCATCTTTGCAATGCACCAGAAACCCCTTCAGGTGTATTTTCTTCAAACTGCAACCCGCGTCGGAATGTGTTAAAAGAAAGTTAATGTGTTATATGTGTTAAAAGAATGAATAAGTTTGAAATGTTCAGAAATATTTTGAGAAATATGGAAAAAAAAATATGTTGGATCACAAGAAAAAGTTCGTTAAATAGAGAATGCACTTCGCTATTTGGAGGCTATTTTACGAAGAAATTCACAAAATGTTCTTGGTTCCAAGGAAAAGTTTGCAAAATAGAGAAATTCGCAAAATAGAGGTTCGTTAAATAGAGGTCAGACTGTATATATATATATATATATATATATATATATATATATATATATATATATATATATATATATATATATATATATATATATATATATATATATATATATATATATATATATATATATATATATATATATATATACTAGCTGTTTACCCGGCATTGCCCTGGTATTTATTTATCCCAATTTTTTTATTAGACTGGAAAAGGAATGAATTCTACCTATAGAGTAAAATCTAAGTAATTTTATTTACAGGTATTTAAAAGTATATGAACAGTATTACAAATTATAAAGTAAAATTACAAATTCCCTAGAATATTAATTTAACTCAAAGCTTGATTATAAGCAACATTTTCAGCTTACCCTATTCTTCTCAGCGGCCTCGAAAACTATGAATTCGACACTACTCTTGGTCATTTTGGACATTTTAATTTTCCCCCCTTCTTCCCCTCCCCCTCCCCCAATGCTGATGGGGCTGAACTTGTATCTAAACGGAATTGGGAGTGTCACTTTGAAAGGTTTACGTAAGATTCGATTCACAATAATCGAACTTTTAGGTGAATAAATCTAAAGAGGCCGCTTAAGATGTGCTAATTGCGGCATACGCGGTTGGTATAAATACCAAGCAGCTAATTAAAGAAACGAAGTGTTGAGGGAGGAGCTAGGTTGCTGCTAACCTACGCGAGTTCTTGTTAGGCCCAAAGCTTACGTGGCAGCACTGCTGGTTGACTTTCAAGTATTGTGAGTATTGCAAACTGTATTTTCTTGCAAAGTATCTATAGGGGAATAATATCCCTTGCATGAATGTTATATATACTCGTACTAGTAGTACGATGTAGTTATGTTGAAAAGCAAATTTATGTGCAAAGCTTAAATAAACATTTTAATTAATTTATTACTGTGTTTGAATCTACTTCATTAGAGTGCCACTTCAAATTATATACACCCAAGGTAGGGTAGAAGTGCTAAATCTCTATAACTTTTCATCTCAGCGACCCCGTAAACTATAGATTCGCCACTACTCTTGGTCATTTTGGACATTATTTTTCACCCCTTCTTTCACCCTCCTCTCCTAATGTTGATGGGGGGGGGGCTGAATTTGCACTTAAACGGCCTCTGGAGTGTCACTATTCGTCTCAGTGACCCCGAAAATTATGAATTCGACAACTACTCTTCGTCATTTTGGACATTTCATTTTTCACCCCTTCTTTCCCCCCTCCCCCCTGAACTTGCATTCAGACAGTATAGGGAATGTCACTATTCATCTCAGAGACCACGGAAATTATGGATTCGACACTAATATCAGTTCTTTTCGATTATTTTTACATGTGCCCCCTTCATCCTCCCTCTTTAGGGGTGCTAGGGGTGTCTTACCCCCCCCCCCCAAAAAAAAAAAAAAAAAACCCCACGGTCAAGAAAGCGGAGATGGGCACTACCCGACTTGGTCCACAGCGGACTGTTGTGCCATGAGCTTTTTTTTATGTTTCTATCTTAACTAGGAGCCGAGTAACAAGCAATATTAACAACAGTTGTCAAAGAATTTTATAACCGGAAGCAGCTTTTTCTCAAAATGAATCTTTTTATCATTCCTCTGGACGCAAAACATTCTACAATAAAAACTTAAGCATGGAATGACTTACAATTTTTAAGAGTTGCTGTTCCAATGTTTATAAAGGGAATAGACTACGTTCATCATTGTAGATTCATTAGTTTTTTCGTTTAAGTTGGTATGAATTGCGAATGACAATGAATTCGAAGCAATTTTTCTGTACATCAGTACTTAAAATGCCACAGCTTCTGAGATATACAGAATATTATCTTGAAAATACTCTATTTCCTAGAGAAAGTTATTACCTTCATTCTCTTATTTATAAAATGATCATATATTTGTTTATTTTTGAGTTATCACGTTTTGCTGAAATGTCCAATTTGCAGTCAGTTCTTCCAGTTTTTTTCCCCCTTGAAAAAATTATTTTAATATAACAGCTAAATTTTTTATACATTTTTTTCCTAGTTTTAACTGACATTTCATTATAAAAAATAGATAAAAAGACAAAATTAGAAAAACTTTCGAAAAATCACTTTTGAAGGTGTACGGATATCTTAATTATCTCAATCGGTCATTTTCAAAAGGAGTCATCTCCATTTTTTAAAATTTTTCATGAGAAGCAAAAAACTATAACTCGCCTTCATGCATTATTAGCTAGACTAAATTTAGTATTTATTATGTTTATAAGGCATCAATCCTGATGCAAAAATATAATTTGTTAATATTTTTGGAAACTTGAGGGGGGGGGGGGAAGAAAAGTGGAGATGAGTTTTTGAAAAGTGGAATGACTCTTTTTAAAAATGACCGATTCATTTAATCTTGATTTATCCCGAGGTCAACCAGGAAAATTTTTTTGAAGCCGCAGTTGATTTTTCAAAAAATCAAAAAATCATGTGTTACTTCCCTTAAATATCACAACGGAACTTTTGAGTCGGAGTAGTTATTAACGATATCGGGTGTATGGGGAAATGCAAGTATAGCGGCGTATCACTGAAGGTGGCGCATCAATTCACATCGCAGGTCTTTAATATCAGTGTTAAGCTATGGGAAATTTTCACATCATGTATATAATCAGAATTTAACAAACGCATACATTTAAATTCTGTTTTCTGCATTTGAAAATAAATCATAAAATACAATACGCTTGTTTTTTTTTAATATTTTTATTTAAATTTTTTTAAACTAAATTTGTAGCGACTAACTTTAATAATTTCATACCCTGCAAAAAATTAGACACGGGAAGAATTTAAATTTTAAAAAACCACGTGCCTTTCATATAAACGTATACCTTCGCATGCAATAAAAACAAATAAATAAAAATTAAGCCACGCCATTACTGCGTCGTGTTGAAATTTTGGAGTATTTGAACAGCGGAATAAAGCGTTATTTCCCCATCGAGTGAATTTTATTTTGTATTTGAACAGAGGGAAACGTTATTTCACCTACTATGCTTTTACGAAATATTGCTTCTAAGAAATGAGTCTCATTCTAGGTAATATTGCGCCCAGGAAATGTTTTATTTTCTAAATTGTTTTATGTTTTTGTTTTGTACGCAACATTTGCGTTTCCTCGTGAGTTGGAAATCAATGAATAGAAAATCTTCCCTTTACTTCACTTGTTTTTAATTATTATTATCATTATTACTATCTTGTATTGCATTAAAAGTCTCCTTACATGAAACCTACACAAAATATAAATTTCGTCCGCAGAAAATATGAAAATCGTCCGCAGATGAAGGGTTGAGCTGAAAATTTCCTCCAGCCACAGGGATTATTATTATATATACAGTGGAATCTCGATCTATCGTTTTTCAAGGGACCGATTGAAATGGACGATAAATGCGGGAAAACGATAGATGCGGAAACATAACAAAGCAATATGATCGTTGGGACTGGATAAAATGAACGACACATACGGAAAAACGATGGATCCGAAAACGATCGATCGAGATTCCACTGTATATAATTTTATTATTGATTAAAGTAGTAAAGACCTACAAATATTTTGAAAGTGTGTACTTAATTTTTATTTATAAAATGTTTTAAGAGATTAGTAATTGCGATAAATGACGTCAAGAAAAAATCGACAAAAAGATAAAGCAGTGGTACCTAAACATCTTCACAATGCGTACATTTATAGTCTCTAAATATATAAATGCCATATCCTGACGCATGAAAACACATAAAAAATTATGAAGCAGGCCAATGGTTCCTATAACATAATTAAAGATGTCAAATTCTGATTCTAAAATGTTTCTTGATGCACATGTTTATAATCGCAAACAATTTAAATAGATTGCACCAGAACAGAATACTTGATAAATATATAATTAGAAAATTTATTATAAGAAGCCTCTACACCTATTCCATATCAAAGTCTAATAACGGAAAAACTTGCACATAAATATTAAATGACATGCAGCTTGTGTTTCCTTAAACCCGAAAAATGATTCTGGTTCTGCAATTCTTTTAAATGAATATGTTTCTGTATGCAAAAGATGAAAGTACATTGTATTTAACGCAAGGAAAGTAAGAAAGGAAGACCACAATGATTTATATCTTCAAATCTATAAAGCTTATCTCTAATCTTTAAATCTCTAAAATCTCTAAAAATAAAAAAATAAAAAAATAAAATTTAAAATCTGTAAAAAATAAAAATATAAATATCTAAAATCTCTAAAAAATAAAAATATAAATCTCTAAAAATCTCTAATCTTTAAATCGCTAAACCTAATTAATGCTAATTAAATAACTTTCATATGATCACATACAATGCAAACATATCGATTCAAAATATAAAAACAGGAAACGAATAAAAACATAAAAATTAATTTTTTTTCAAACCCAATAAGCTAAATTATGTTAATTCTACAACACACCTTAATGCGTAAATTTACGACAACAAATGACATAAATGCATTGTATCGAAACATAGGAACAGATAAAAAAAATTATCTGTATAAAAAACATTCTTTTAAATTTACAAATTCATTCCAAGGTCAATTAACAGCAAAATTTGCCGATGCACCTTACAGGAGAGAAAGAACGAGAATAATTATTTACTTAGAACAACACTCTAGAGGCTAATTCTAAAATGCGACGAGATACAAATGTTTATGGCGATAGAAATACATTGTAACAAAATATGAAAAAGAACGTAACGATAAAAAAATAAATGCAAACTCACTGATAAAAACGTAGCTCACATCTGCTTTCGAACGAAGACAAGGTCAGTCATTTACATTTTTATTCGCGCGGAAGTTAAAAAATGAACAGGACGAAATTTATAGAATGGAATAAAAAAAGAATGTTATATCAGTCTACTTCATTAAAATTTAAAACATCTCGCGAGACAAAAAACGAACGCCGATTCTTCCGCTCAGTAACCAGTCGAACGGTAAGCGCAAAATACCGCTATCGCATCTGGCGGCTGCTTTTAAATCATTTCCCAAAGGAGGGAGTGATAATTCCGATCAGTTTCTAGGAATTCTGAATTTATCACATCTCGTTGACCTACAGCCCGATAGCGTTTTCATTAACGCCTATTGGATGAACTCTCCAGGCACTATCTCCCTGTTAGCCTACCAGACGTAAATTTTTTTTTAAATGACATCACTACGTCGGGTCGGGAACCAATGAGGTATGAGGTGATAAAAACTCAGTTTGACGCGGTAAAAAAAAAAGGTGATTCCCCTGAAAAGGGAAATTACCGCATTTGCATCAGAAATTAAATGAATTAAGAAAGGTAATATTGGTGTAAATACGACAGAATATGTATAGGTATATAACTGAATATTTATTTACGTGAGCGGTCAAAAAGTTTGTTTTATACAGTTCAGGATATGAATAAAGTTCAGGACAGTCTAGCATTTACTTTTTTTTTCTCCCCACGTACGAAGAGTGGCGATTTTTGGTTTAAAAATTTAAATTTAGAGATTGTGTGATGTGGATATGCAAAATTGTATGGTGCATGGGGTAAAAGAAAAAAAAATGTGACTTTGTAAATAGTATGAAGTCTTTATGAGCGATTTTACGTGTCAAAATATCAGCAAACATTCAAATAATGATTAAAAAATTGGTAAGTATAAAATTAAATGAAGTCATATTAATGTCGGAGAAAATTTATTCAAATATAATGAAGGAGAAAATTAAATTTTAGGTCCATGTTACTTATTGAATATTTATTTAAGTCTGATCAATAAAATCTAAATTTTCGTTTATTTTATTGTGTTAAAATTCAGAAATTTCAATATTTATGAAACTTTTCAGTGAAGAAAAAAGTTTTGGAATTCTGATGGTCATTTAATTACATTTCCAGGTATTTTTACTGTTAATTTTTAAAAAAAGTATTAAAATAGAACTGTGGTACTCATTAAAAATGAATATATATATTCCATTTGATTTGAAATTATTTATTTTCTGGAGGTTTTTTCAGTTTTACTAGATACGATACTTTCAGTCTTCGATCACTTTACTGTTGCTGCTCTCTCAAACACGTCTGCATATGTATTTATGTAAGCATATAATTAATTATACTTATTACTTATATCAGTAATGACTTACTAATATTTTGACAGTGTGTAATTAATTGTACCAATAAAATGTTTTAAATATAAAAAAAACATTATTTGGCATATACCGGCCTAGCCAGAAACTGTGTACCCCATTGAACTAAATTTTAATATTCGAAAATTATTATTTCATATTCCTCTGATTTTATTTCACCTCTTTCTTCATTTTTAATTCGAATGGAAATTTAGTTTTTAATATATTTCTTTCCTTGCATACTATTTGTTCACAAACATACCCTCAAACACAAACACAAACAAATACACACATACAAGCACACAAATATGTATATAAATTAATAAATAAATAAATATATTATATGAAAATATATATATATATATATATATATATATATATATAAATCTAAATCTAAATACATATATATATATATATATATATATATATATATATATATATATATATATATATATATATATAATTAATTTTATTATTATCTAAAATAGCAAAGACTTACAAATATGTTTTAAATGGTTTAAGAGATAATTTGGATTGCATCGGTGACGTCAAAAATTCTGTACAGCCTTGAATATACTTAAGCATCTCAAAATGTCAAAATGAATTATTTCCCACTGCTCTGATTTTATTTCATCATTTACTCAATTTTCAATGCTGGAAATATTATGATAGTTTTAAATTCTTATGGTATTTTATCCTTTTTTCTTTTTGTGCTCACGAACACACACATATATATGCATATACATATGTATCATAAAATATGTTATTAATCAAAGCAGTTGTGATTTACCATTATTTTGAATGTGTATGCATAACTAATTTTATCAAAAAATATTTTAAACATTTCCAATTATTAATAGTATGGAACATATCGTTCAGACCACATAAGAATTTTTTCTTGGGTTTTGTACAGCTTTAGAATAAATTAAAATATTCTAAATGTAATTATTTTTCATCCATTTGATATTATTTTATCATTTTCTCTACTTTTATTTTCAGTGGATATAATAATAATTTTTAATTTTTATCGTATTTCTCTCCTTTCTTTTCAGGTTTTCCACTATTTTACACTCTGATGTTATTTCACCACTTTTTCTATTTTAAATTTGAGTGGATGTAATATTTTTTTTTCATTGTACTTCTTTCAAGTTTTCCACTACTTTTTAATTTTTTTATATCATTTAATCATTTTCTATATTTTTAATTTGAGTGAATATAATAATTTTTCATTTTTATAGTATTTCTTTCCGGTTTTCCACTATTTTCTACTCCTTTGATATTATAACACCATTTTCTCCATTTTTAATTTGAGTGGATATAATAACAATTTTTCCTTTTTATGGTATTTCTTTCCAGTTTTTCCCACTTTTTAATATTTTTATATTTTCCCTATTTTTCACTCCTTTGATATTACTTCACCATTTTTTCAATTTTTAATTTGAGTGGATATAGTATTTTTTTTTTTTATAGTATTTCTCTCCAGTTTTCCACTATTTTCCACTCCTTTGATTCACCATTTTCTCAATTTTTAATTTGAATGAGTATAATAATTTTTCAACTTTATGGTATTTCTTTGTGGTTTTCCACTATTTTCTACTCCTTTGATATTATTTCACCATTTTCTCCATTTTCAATTTGAGTGTATATAATAATAATTTTTTCCTTTTTGTGGTACTTCTTTCCAATTTTTTAATTTTTTGATATAATTTCATCATTTTCTATATTTTTAATTTGAGTAAATATAATAATTTTTCATTTTTATGGTATTTCTTTCCGGTTTTCCACTGTTTTCCACTCATTTGATATTATTTCGCCATTTTTTTTTTGAGTAGTTATAATGACAATTTTTCGTTTTTATGGCATTTCTTTCCGGTTTTCCACTATTTTCCACTTCTGTGATACTATTCCACCATTTTCTCTATTTTTTTTTAATTAGAATGGATATAACAATATTTTTTCCTTTTTATGGCTTTTCTTACTTGTCTTTTTAGGCACACACTCATACATATGCATGCATGCATAATGAATTATATTATTAACTAGCTGAAAACCCGCACTTCGCTACGGAGTACATTCAAATTAAATACAACGGTCAATGTATGCAATTCATGCCAAATATATATATATATATATATATATATATATATATTAATTATATGATAAATACGACGATCAATGTATACAATTGATGTAAAATATATATATATATATATATATATATATATATATATATATATATATATATATATTTATAAGGAAATCGTAAAGGATAATTTTATAGACAAAATAATGTAGAAGAAAATTAAATCTAATATAAAGTATTCAAATTAAATCTAATATAAAGAATACTAAAGAATATAGTACAGCTAATATAGTACAGTTTGTAGAACATTTCTTTTACTGTATTTTAATATTTTTTTGGATAATGTCAAATCGTCTGCCGCATTAGCAAGGAAAAAAATATTTTTGTTTATTTAGTTGTTATGCACGTGACGATAAATATATTTAAAGTACCAGAAAAAGAAATCACGTGATCAGCACTTAATAAATTAAATTCTAAAAATTAATCTTTAAAAATTCACCAAAAATCAGGAAATGGAGGTAAAGATTCGAAAAAGATTCCATTTTAAAGGAATTTTTATGATCTTTCTCGTGATATAAATTTTATAACCCTCAAAGTATTAATTTAAATGCAAACGTAAAAAAAGTTACTAAAACAGCTTAAACATTTAATTTAAAAAAATCTAAGACGAATTTTTGAAAAATCTTTCTTAGTGCACCCCTACACTATAAGAAGAATCGCCATGCAAAATTTCAGCCCTTTAGGTCCATCGGTTTGGTCTGTGCGTTGTATGTCAGTGAGTCAGTCAGTCAGTGAATCAGTCAGTTACGGAACTGTTTTATATATATAGATTAAAGAATTAATGACTTGTTAATATTTTGAAAGAGCATAGTTTATTTTATTGATAAAGTATTTTAAGCCTATGAAAATATGAGCAATCTGCTATGCACTTTGATCATACGAACGGTATTAATTATTTTCAATCAATATTTTAAAAGTATATAATTGTTCAAACGTATAAACTTTAACTTTTTCTCTGAACAGGAATATATTTTTGAATCCTGCAATTGTGTTCACACTGGGATAAATGTTTAGAGATTTTACCATAAAGTAAAATAAAAAAAAACAACACTTTGGACATTTCCTACTTTATATTCTATAACATGTTTATTGGCATCTCTTATACTGGAAGTCATATTACTATAATACCAATTTTTTCACGCTTTAAACCAGCTATACATATAAGAAATACTTCAAGAAGTAATCCAAACAAATGGAATAATTATATTTGATACCAATAATCAACTATGATAATCAATATTATATATATATATATATATATATATATATATATATATATATATATATATATATATATATATATATATATATATATATATATATATATATATATATATATATATCAAAATAATGGATAGTAGTTGTCAAAATAATGGAAACACCTATCAATATTAGTGGTGTTTATGAATGTGCTTCGTATTCCTTAAAAAATAAGTCCAATTTTAAGGTGAATCAGGTGGTATTACACGACAAAGGTGATCCTGACCCCTATTAATAAAGGTTTTCATGTGTTTCTTAGTGTTTCCATTATTTTGAGAACCACCTGTATATATACAGTCGAACCTCTATATATCGAACTTCCCTATATAGAAATTTTCTATATATCTAACTCTTAGCAAATCTCCAAGTTCATTACATAGAAAAACTGCTTCTATATATCGAAAAAATCTCTATATATCGAAATTTTTTCAAGACATATTGGGAGATTTTATTCCACTTTAGACCGTTTACCTCACGAAAAATGAAGGTCAAGGGGAAAGGGAATTTCAATGAAGATTATTTCCGGAAAAAGTTGAAGTGTATCTAAAACAGTCTGTGATGACTGGAGAAGCAATGACTTGAAAAAAATTCTAAAAGATTATCAGCCCGATTATATTTTTTTAATGCTCATGAAATGGGACTCTTTTATAAGTGGTTACCCAACAGAACTCTAACTTTGAAAGACGACGATTGTCATGGAGGCAAGAACAGTAAGGATAGAATAACTGTAATGGCAGGCGATAACATGAGTGGCAAAGAAAAACTTCGATTATTGGTAGTAGGTAAAAGTAAGAACCCTAGAGTATTCAAAAATGTAACGTCTTTAGAGGTTGAATATTGTTATAATAGAAAGTCGTGGATGAAAAGTGAAATTTTTGAAGCGTGGATTTTGAAATTGGATAGAAAAATGAGTGATTAAAATAGAAAAATTGCTTTGCTTGTAGACAATTGCCCGACCCGTCCTAATGCGTCTCCAAAATTATCAAATATTAATTTGCTTTTTCTTCCCCCGAATACCACTTCAATATTGCAACCAATGGACCAGGGTGTAATAAAAAACCTGAAACTTCATTACCGAAAACTCCGACGACTTATCTGGACATTTGTAAATGGAAAAAACTTTACATAAGATGATTGATATGAGGATATGTGGGGAAGAATTAGCCAAAGTGTGGGAAAATGGCGTTTCTGAATCTACAATAAAAAAACTGTTTCGCAAAAGCTGGGTTCAGCAAGATATTCGTAGTTTATTTAAAAGAATGTAACTGTGATCATTGTAACCACTTTCTGGATTAAAACTTTCTGGTTATTTTAAAGGTATGTTGTACTCAATAAATTTTTCATATTAATTCATTTTTTAATTATCAACTTTCATTTAATGTGACTGGAGTTTCGTATACGAAAATTAGCTTTAATTTTAATGTTTAAGGAGAATTATGATAAAACTAAGATCAATTCTATATATCGAAATTTCTATACATCGAATTTTTTTCCTGCAATTTGCTACTTCGATATATGGAGGTTCGACTGTATATATATATATATATATATATATATATATATATATATATATATATATATGTATATTTTATTGTGAATTTCTGTATCGTAGATAATAAAGTGCTTTTAAGAAATTCTAATAACACCAGGCCCAATTAAATAATTAAGATTAAAATAATTTCACTGAAAAATAATAAATTCGTTTAAGCGTTTCACTGACCGAATTAAATACTGGAAATCCTGATTCGAAACAATTACATGAACAGAGATTAAAATGATCATTCCTAAAACTTACCAGCTTATAATCATTAAAATATTCGTTCCCTAAATAGCATAAATCGGTTCTTTTGCATAGCAGGTATAATTAAACAATGGAATTCAGGACCTAAAATAATTACATATTAAAAGTATTGTAATTATTCCCCCCCCATATGTAAGTATTCCTTAATGTGTCAGGTTATTTCGGTTTTACCTACTCTTACTTTGCTACAAAATAGTAAATAAATCAAGATTTTTGGTATTTCAAAATATTCGATAAGCAAATATCCTATCATGAATTAAAAAATTTATTAAAGAAAAAATTTATCTACAATTTTATATGGTTTTAATAGCAATATTATTCTTAAAATTGCTTGGTAGTGCCATTACAAAATATGGAAACATACTGAAACACGGTCATAACAATACCCGATATTTTACGCGAGTATGCGGGAAAAAAGTATTTTATATTTATAAATCTCTATAGGTATATAGCCCATAAATATATAATTATTTCATTTTATGTTCATATTTAACCAAAATTAAATTCATAATTGTATAATTATACATTTAACAATTAAATTTTACTTGATTAAAGAATTACATTTTAAAGTTGGAAAATTAGACACTTGATATTGTTTAATAAACTTTATGCTCGTACAAAAAAATAAATAAAAATAAATAAATTTATGCTTTTGTTATCTTGTATTTCAGACATAATTGTTTTTCAATTTCTTCATTTTTAACTTTCTCAAAAATATAACACTCATTAATGGCACAAGGGTATTCATACATATATTACCAAACATTAAACAAAAAACTTGAGCTATAGTTTGTAAAAACATTTTTTTCAATGATATCTAATACTAATTATTCGTGACAAATATGAACAAAAATGTTATATATCAAGGAAATATTGCTTTTATAAATTATACTTACTTACACACACACACACACACACACATATATATATACATACATATATAACTTCATAATTGTAAAATGACCGCTAAATTATTATGTATAATTTTAGACACAATGCTAAGGATGCTTAATCATGGGTTAAAATTAGCATCTCGACTGCTGAAATATCTGAAAAATAAGGGAAACTTTATATTATACCCAGACATGTAAAGGCACAGTGCAGTTACAGCTTTTAAAAAAAAACACTTGTAAGCTTTTTACCCGAATATTTTAAGCATTAAACTTCACGAAAATCATAAAGATTCTAATAATAATGTATTTTTCATTCAGTGTTATTACTCCATGTTGGCAAATTTACAACTTTATACATAATTTTTGTGTTTGGGAACTATAAAATATATAATAATCAGTGCTGTAAAAAGATATTCACTCATCAAAAAATTAATAAAATTGCTAAAAAGCAAGCATACCATAAAAAATTCACAACACAAAGCAAAACTGGAGTCGCCTTTAATTTCCAATTAAACGTTCTCAGTTCGTTTTTCCCCTTCTTGGCATACAGTTGTTAATAGAAAGCTGTTGTTTTGGACTCCTAAAAAATATATAAGGTATAATATATAAGGTACATAAGGTATCAAATATAATCTCGAATGGCCAGTAAAAGAAAATACTTTTTTCAGCATAAAACTGCATTTTCAAAATCAGTGACGATCCTTCAAACAATATCAAACAATGAAAATTATTTTTCTCAAATTTATACATAATTCTGTACATACTCAGATCTTAAAATCACTTTTAATTTAAAATGAATTCTCAAAGCTTCTGCAGAAATTTGTTATTTTTAATTAGCATTGCTAATTTAAATTTTGTTACAAATCTTTTAACTTTAGCTGTGATTCCTCTTACAGCTCAAACAATTAAGTGACAGTTTTTTAGACTTCCCGATTCCTTCTGAAAGACAGATAATGAAATCGTTACATTATTAAAATTAATTACGATGTCCCTTTTAGGGTTACAATAGGACCTGAAGAAAACCATGAGATGACATCCCAAACCCTGATAGATCTACCTCCATGATTGACAGTTCAGATGAGACAGCCAAAATCTTACGCTTATGTAAGTGTTCTCCAGACATACGCACGTCCTGTTGCGAGGAACAATATGAACAATGATTCGTCGGACCAAATGTCGTTTTTCGATATATTACTCGACCCCAGGATTTTCGCTCGTGGCTCCATTGTGGATGATATTTTGTATTGGAATCTATTACAACTGGTTTGGGAATGGTTACTCTTCCGTAAATGCTTTGTTTGTGAAGTTCCCTTCTACCTCTAATGGTTAATACCGGAACATGCAGATGCAGATTGAGCTCTTCGGTCATTTTAGTTGCAGTTGTTTTCTTTCTTCATATCACAATCCGCTTCAATACCTCGTCTACCTCTTTCACTGAGCTCTCCCTTTCGTCCACTATTCTGTTTGGCAAAGGATGTTTTTCCGTGTACTGCGTATGCTATCATGACTTTAGATACCATAGCTCGAAAAACAACCAATAGCCTGGGGGTTGCAGTAACAGATACTCCAACTGAAACGCGCTCAAACAATTTGCCCTTTTCGCAAGGTCTGCAAGACATTTTACGCTGTTCCCCCAAAAAGCACGATCCCTTAGCTTCATTACTGCTAGCAGACAGTAGAATAATACATACACTATATTATATAAAAAATACCGGTGGCCAGACTTGTTTTTTAAGGAATACGAAGCACATCTATAAACACAACTAATATTGATAGGTGTTTCCATTATTTTGAGAACCACCTGTGTATATATATATATATATATATGGAAAAAAGTTTTTTGGTGAACAAATTATACATTTTGATGGGGTAAAACTACTATCATTTCACCCTGACACACCTCTGTTTTAACAAAAATGATGCATGAAAGAGATAATAGGACACAGAGGGTGTTTCTACGATCATTCTAGCTCATATATGCTGAGTTTATTGTTATGGAATCGAACCCCCGTAATTTTTCTATTTTACTTCCTTTATCAAAATGCCATGGTATACCATAACTGCAACAATAAGATGTCACAGCATTCAGCGTTAGACGTAATTTTAGACAATCTTGCCATTTATGTTTTTCACTGTACTCCGAATGCGCATTATTTTAATTTCTGCTCAATAAACTGTTGCAATTGGGAAAAGTACGGAGCACTTAAATTGAAACAAAAGAACCAAAACTGAAACGAAAATCAAAATATCCTTAAATATTCACAAAAATTGCTGAAGTTTTTACTTCATCCTAATTTCGTAATTATTATTCATTGAGGATTTGGCGTACGAAATCGCCTATTTGCAAAATAACCGAAGTAATTTGCAAAATAGTAATCGATCTCTTCGGATATAACAATAAGAAATTCACGAGAACGCTTTACATAAACCCATTTACGGTAAAAAATATACAAAACTGAGATTGAAATAAAGTCATCTGGTCTGTAAAATAATTCTCGATTTCGCAGCAGTATTCACTGCTAACGTACAAAGTTAAAAAGCGAACATTAATGCTATTTAAAGAGAAATTTTATTTCACAGGCATTTATACGCAAGTGAATAATAACCATGTCTGTTGATTTCGAATGACTTATTTTCGGCCGATAAATTTTTTAGAAGTCACTTGATGGCTTCTGTGCACAATATGTATTATCATTTAGTACAATGAAACTTCTCTAGCTGGCCACCCCTATTCGACGACCACCCCTCAAAAGGCCATTTATTTTTCAAAACTTGCCGTCTTTGAGGAGTTTCACTGTATTTCCATAAATAACAAAATTAGGTAAAATTTTATGTGGAACTCATTTGAATTTCAGGGAATTAATCTAATTTAATACAATTAATATGAAATTCCAAACACACACACATACGTGTATAGTTTTGTGTATATATATATATATATGTGTGTGTGTGTAAGAATCATATCTAGTAATTATTATTTTTAATGACTCGTCCCTCATTTTGAGTACGACCCCCGACGAATCAGAGTCAGGAGTTTGTAGGGGAACTGGTTTCTCGCGGGATGACCTGCTGGACAGGTTTTTGCTGATCGGGGTGGCACCGTAGTATAGGGAGATCAGCGTTTTCCAGATTTGCTTTGTATTACTTGGTGTGTGGTCGTGACACGTCCTGTTCGCTAAGCTAGAATCTTTGTCTCGAAATTAATGGAATTAATAAGCTTATTAAATTAAAACAAATTGATTTCTGACTTGAACCCAAATCACGATATATATAATATATATACAGAGTGTCCATAATTAAAGTCCCTCGGGGGTCGTACTTTCAAAAGGCTGCAAAAAAAGAGCCACTGGTCAGAATGACTTCAAATTTGAACTGAATATACTAGAAGAAGGGAGAAACGATTTGGCATAATAAAAAAAAAGATTTAAAAAATTTTATAGCGCCATCTATTGATACATTTTGGAACTTTTTTTATTATGCCAAATCGTTTCCCCCTTCTTCCAGTATATTCAGTTCAAATTTGAAGAAGTCATTCTGACCAGTGGTTCTTTTTTTGCAGCCTTTTGAAAGTGGGACTTTAATTATGGACACCCTGTATATATATATATATATATATATATATAGTAGTCGTCCATCAGATGATTATGAAGGGTTCACAGGTTGATAAGGTCTTTCCTAGTCCAGGATTCTCTTTTAACACGTTGTTAGCTGGTACCGAGTAAACTCGTGTTTTCATACGCAAACGTTGAAGACAATTTAAGATAAAGGAAAGTCATATTGGAGAAATTTTTGATCAACTGAACATTGCTTTCCTTCAGGCGGAACGCATTTCAGGCAAATCTTCGCAGTTAATCATTTAAAATGTGAATCTCAACTAGTGGTGTGCGCAAACCTTTTTCGACCACGATTCACTTTCTTTAAACAAAAAATCCTTCCACTCCCCCAATGTAGATTTTTTTCGGACGTAACAATTTTTTTTTTTTAAATTAGGAAAATGTTAAAAAGAAAATAGAATAAATAAGCGAATTTTGACAAATTTTTTTAAAAATCAATGACTTTTGGGTATAGATTTACTTTGCATAGTAACAAAGAAAAAATATTTTGCTTAAATTCTGCTATTTTTTGACATATCTCGTGTAAATTAAACATCCTATTTAAATATTAATAAGTATTTGTATTTCATTTACGTAAAATTAGCAAAAATTAAAATTAAAGAAAGAGAATGATTTCAAAATTATAAGCCTCATACTAAAAAATTAAAAATTAAAAACTTTATTTATTTCTATAAAACTAAAATACTTTGTTACTGTAATTACATGTTTATTAAAGTTCAGATTAGGATTAGATTATTGGGCCCTAAAAGGCAAAAAATATAAAGTTAATAAAGGTAAAAGTAACAAAAAAAAATAATAATAAAGGAAAATTAAGGTAACCTTATTAACCTTATTTATGATAATAAAGGTAAATAAAGATAAGTAAATAAATGTAAATAAAAGTAATGTAAAGGCCCTCAAGGCCCTATACATTTAGGAAAAAAATTCCATCGATAGCTTTTCTATTTTAGTCAAAAATAAATAAATAAATAAATAAATAGATAAATAAATTTTTGCTGCTGGAGTTTTTATTGTAAGACTGTTTGACATCTTATTTAACAATATATCATTAGCATCCACAAAAAATTAAAAATATGTAATTATAGGAAATTCAAAATATATTTTTTAATAAAGTAATTCAGTGTGATATAAATTTGCTTCAAACTATTTGCGACCCCTCCAATTTTCTTTGTGATTCCCCTGTGGGTAATGACCCACAGTTTGCGTATTACTGTTATAGACAATGAAATAAATAATTTGGAAAACAAGTGAACTAAAATAGAATATGCACCATCAGAAGTATATATTTTTTTACTTGATAATTCCCATATTCTTTTGCATAGAAATCCTCTTTAATATACCACTTCTTGTGCGCGCTTTTTAAATTTCCTTTCACGTGGTTAACAACTATGTGCTTTTTTTTTTTTAACCAGGAAAACGGGTAAATTTCACTTCAAAGCATTTTAGCGAATAACAGAAAACAAATTTAAAACAATTTTTCGTTAGTGCTTTTTGAATTTATTTTTCACATCTATTTCAAATGGATTTAACATGGATTTTAAATTTAATTTTAAAACAGTTCTAAGAGATTTTTTTAACCATGATAAGAACGAATTGATTAAACACTAGTATTTTAACGCTAGAATTAAACGCTAATATTTTAGCCGATACCAGAAAACAAATTTAAAACAATTTTTCGTTAGTGCTTTTTGAATTTCATTTTCACATGGATTACAAATGGATTTAACATTGATTTTAAATTTCATTTTAAAATAGTTCTAAGATTTTTTTAACCATGATAAGAATGAATGGATTAAACGTTAGTATTTTACCAGATACCAGAAAACAAATTTAAAACAATTTTTCGTTAGTGCTTTTTGAATTTCATTTTCACATGGATTACAAATGGATTTAAAATGGATTTTAAATTTCATTTTAAAATAGTTCTAAGATTTTTTTAACCATTATAAGAACAAATGGATTAAACGTTAGTATTTTAGCCGATACCAGAAAACAAATTTTAAAATCCAGTTAAATCATCTTCAATATGATTTTTAGTTGGTGCTTTTTAAATTTCATTTTCACAAGGATCACTATTTTAGACGAGACCAGGAAATACATTTTAAAATCCAATTAAATTTTCTTTAATAAATGATTTTTCTTTGGTGCTTTAAAATTTTAATTTTCACATGGATTACAAATAGCTTTAATAGAGATTTTAAATTTCATTTTAAAACAGTTCTAAGATTTTTTAACCATGATAAGAACGAATTGACTGAACGCTAGTATTTTAGTCGAGACCAGAAAACAAATTTTAAAATCCACTTAAATCATCTTCAATATGATTTTTAGTTGGTGCTTTTTAAATTTCATTTTCACAAGGATCACTATTTTAGACGAGACCAGGAAATACATTTTAAAATCCAATTAAATTTTTTTAATAAATGATTTTTCTTTGGTACTTTCTAATTTTAATTTTCATTTGATTTACAGCTTTGAAATTTTTTTTTAACCACAACGACAAATTAATTATGCTCCAACGGTATTTTAGCCGAGACAGGAAGATTTCAAAATCCTATTACATCCCCTTTAGTACGATTTTCCGTTGGGGCTTTTCAAATTTTATTTTCACATGATTTATAAAACTGCGATTCTTTTCTTTAACCACAAGAATATATCCATGGTATTTCAGTCGAGACCAGAAAACATAATTTTAAAATTCAATTAAATCCTCTTAAATACGATTTTTCGTCGGTGCTTTTTTTAATTTCATTTTCAAATGATTTACAACTCCATGATTTTTTTCTTTAGCCCTGGCAAGAGCGAATGAATTTCGCGACACCATATCTAAACCATATATATTGATTAAACTCTAGTATTTTAGCCGATACCAGAAAACAAATTTAAAACAATTTTTTCGTTAAACTTTTCTTCGTTAGTGATTTTGGAATTTCATATTCACATGAATATATATATATATATATATATATATATATATATATATATATATATATATATATATATATATATATATATATATATATATATATATATATATATATATATATATATATATATATATATACAGTAACCACCGCTTATAGTGGTCAGTGGTTATAAGAATCAACCGTTTATAAGAATCAATATCGCAAAAACAAAAACAAATGTATTATTTCCATGTTAAAATTTTCGCTTTAAAGAATCAATCCACTGGTTTTAAGAATCAATTTACACTCTTTGCTTTCCTTTCATTTTTCCAAAATAGCCACTTAAACCCTCAAAAGGCCCGAAGTTCTTTCTTTATTTTTTTAAAAGAAAGAATGATAAGATGGGGATGGAATACAGTCGTAAAATGTATCCCTTTCTTTGTTAGACATAACATAATAATTTCCCCGTAAACGCTTTAGCTAAACACTATCCTATTAGCTTGATCCAGGGGCATCCTACCCGTCCGATTCCAATTTCACTTTTCTCCACTTACAAACAAAGACAGGGACTCTTTTTTCCTACCTCCCGCATCCTGGTTGCGGCTTCCTGGACTCTGAAACACACAAATCTTCGGCGAAGTGTCCACTATCACTTAGGCAAACGTGACATTATTAGATTCAGCACGTTATCAAACCGTGAAACGTAAGCTAGAAGGTGAATCTTGGTCTGAGACTATTGGTATTGAAAGAGGTATAAACAGCCTCCTGAAAACTTCATTACGTCAAGCTACCATAGAAAACTTTTTCTTGCACCCTTCCTGTAGTTGAATTGTTAAACTGTTAAGCAGGTATGTTGTACCAAATATTGAATTTTTTTCTTCTCTTACTATAATCATGTGTATCTTCTACTTATAGGTTTAGAAATTAAGTTGTATTTTTAAAATTATAAAAAATAATTTTAATAAAAGATAACGTAAATTGTAAATTGATAATTAACGTAAATTAACGAGTATTTTATGGTAAATTTTCTAATATATATATATATATAGAGGTGTGTGTGTGCCTGCCCAAAAACCTAAATTTCGGCTATAAGAATCAACCGCTTATAAGAATCAAAAACAGTAATAACAAACGTGATTCTTATAAGCGGAAATCACTGTATATATATATATATATATATATATATATATATATATATATATATATATATATATATATATATATAGTGGAGATCGGAAAAGAAATTTGTAACGATTTACTAATCTGAGGAATTCGTTAAATCACGATCAATTATAAACCTAAGAACTGCTGTCTATAAATAGGATTGAAAATGATGTTTCTATAGCTAAATATACGCAGCTAAGTTTTCTTATTGGAGAAAGAAACGAAAATTAGCCAGCTTAAATTAATAATGCATAACGAAAACCAATACATACTGCTATAATTTATCCAAACCTGTAACTCTGTAGAAATGTTACTTAGGGAAGGCAAACGAAATCAGACGTTGATCCAGGTTTAAAAACTACCCACAACGCTGGCCTCGTCTCTTTATGTAGCATTATATCTTTTATCAAAGGAGAAACACGTGTCGAAAGAATTTCGCTTCTTTTCAAATATCGATGATGACTGGTGGGAGGAGACTTCAGATTGTTTTCTAAATTTTGGATGCTGAACGGAATTCCATTGGTTACTCAGATAAACCTGTTACTCCATTTGTTATGACGACTAGCTTGAATTTTATCTAAGCCCGTCCCATTTCCGAAACAAAGTTTCAAAAATAGGGCTGCTCTTCGAAAACAAGTCTGATCAGGAAAATTCGGATTCCTCTCCGCGCTAGAGACCGAAAATAAATTCGTGTTTGGAATGAAACATTTTTATGCGCGGCTTTTTTTATTTAATGAGAATGAAAGAGAACTTCAAAACTTTGAAAGAAGTTAAAACACCAAAGAAAGGCAATGTAACACTATAGATTAATCAGTAATTTTACTAATAAACGCGTAGTGGGACTCTGAAGTGTCTCTTTCAAGCCCCGTAATGTATGATAAATTCTTCAATCACAAAAATAAAACTTACTTAATCCAACATTCAATTCATTCTCGTATATTTAAAAGCGATCAACGATTCTGGAATTTATTACATACAGGTAAAGCAGTAAATATGTTAGGGGTGATCAACTTGCCAACTGCTACAACAAACTTTCTTTCTTGAGCCATCGGCCATCTACTAAAAACATATACACTTACATTTTATATATATATATATATATATATATATATATATATATATATATATATATATATATATATATATATATATATATATATATATATGTATATATGTATATATATGTATATATATGTATATATATATATATATATATATATATATATGTATATATATGTATATATATATATATATATATATATGTATATATGTATATATATATATATATATATATATATATATATATATATATATATATATATATATATATATACAGTCGAACCCCATTATAACGAACTTCGAGGGACCAAAGATTATGTTCGCTATATCCGAACCGTTAAGAAAAATGCTAGATTTCACAAAATGTATAACTCATTAGTTGCAATGTGTATTCAATAATGATGTATTAAAAAATGATAAAATCCATTAAAAAAGATCATTAAAGAATTAAATCGACTAGAACCGATTACATTAAACTGACACAATACTAATTAAATTACGTACAAAAGGAAAACCGCGGGACCAAACTTTACTTTCGTTATATACCGGGTTCGCTATTACAGGGTTCGACTGCATATATATATATATATATATATATATACTGACACTGTTTCTGACCAATACCTGCGAAGAAAATGCTTCATTTTCCCCTTATTATCTTTATATAATTTTAAGGTAATCATTCTTTTCCCACTTAAATTCTGACATATATATATATATATATATATATATATATATCTGAAAGAAATAGCATCTCACCTTGCATTGCATTTTATCATTTTCCCATCTAGAATTTGAGAAAAAAGTTTGCGAGTGGGGAGATGGAAGTTAGTACACCAAAGAGTATTAGAAGTACGGGCAAGAGTTATTGGGATAAAAAGTCACTAAACCTTTAATGCTGAAAAAAAAAAGATAATTCTACATAAGAGGGGATAATCCGTAGGCAAAATTATTTTTTCCTTCCAATAAATTGAGATTTTTAGACATTTAAACAAGTTTTATTCGGAAACAATTCTACTCCGTTTTGTTCACGCAATGGCGGAAGACAGATTTAGAATTTAATAATTGTTTTTAATGAAAAGAATTTTTAGCCTAAATGTCTCCTTTTCTATCATATATTATACTAAACACACGACTTTGAGTGCGTACTTTTCTACCAGATGAGCATGTACTCTAACACCTATTTTATTACGAGCTTATATTCCACAAGGCATAACATAATAATGGATTTTCCCCGTTCACTCAATATTTTTCTGCCCTTAGTGGGTCATTTATTAAATTTACCGATCTTGGCAACAAATTTTAAAAATCTAATTAACTCCTCTTTAATACTATTTTTGCATTGCTGCTTTTTAAATTTTATTTTCACATAATTTATAACGATGTGATCTTTTCTTGAGCCACAAAAACATATAAATTATGCTCTACGTTATTTCAGTCGAGACCAGAAAATAAATTTTAATATCAAATAAAATTCTCTTTAGTACGATTTTTACTTCGTGCTTTTTAAATTTCATTTTCACATGATTTACAACTCTGCGATTTTTTCTTTAACCCCGACAAGAGTTCTGCACAATCATACAACCATTTAACCACACAGACAGACAGGCAGACAGATAGACACACACACACACACATAGAGAGAGAGAGAGAGAGAGAGACAAGATCAGAAAAGAAATTTACTAATCTGAGGAATTCGTTAAATCCCGATCAATTATATATTTCTGTCTATAAATATGACTAAAAATGATTCTTGTATAGCTAAATATATGAAGGTAAGTTTTCTTATTGGAGAAAGAAATGAAAATTAGCCAGCTTAAATTAATAATGCCTAACGTAAACCAATACATTCTACTATAATTTTTCCTAAACTCTGTAGAAATGTTAGTTAGGTAAGGAAAAAAATCAATCTTTGATCCAGGTTTAAAAACTACCCACAACACTACCCTCATCTCTTTATGTAGTATAATATTTTCTTCCCTTACTAAATTACGTAGAGGGATTTCTGAAGAGAAATTCCCTTCCTAAAACAACTGCCATGATGTTCTTTCTTTTCCTGCGAAAATATGCCTTTGTTGCTAAAAATTTAAATATTACAGACGATTATTATTGCCGTAAATTGCGTCACATTTGGATTTATAGACATACTATTCCATGATGGGAAATAACAACTAATTAGCACCGATCAGTTAATGATTAATTGGAAACATCTTCTGTTTTGAACCAGTATACACAAGTGGATATACGTAATTTATAACGAAGAGCTAACGTTCGCTTAAATCACAAACATATTGCTGGGTTCAAAAGCAGCACAGGCTTGAAAAAGATATCATGAGTAGTAGCCCATGATACCAGTAATCTATGTTGTCATTGTTGTTTCTAATGCCCCCTGGCTGGAAGTTCGAGACCAGGTCCATATAGGCTGAATAGTGCGGCTCCGATTTATATAGCACCTCAGGGGTCGGTGTACGTCTTAGCTAGTTGCCACCTCAATTTTGACCTATCCCCCCAGGGGCGACACCTGGGGAATCGAACACTCTTCCATCCTCTCTGACCTCATAGAGGGACTTTCCAGTCTACGGATTTAACGTGCCCATATCCGGCCTATACACTGAGGCATTTAATGGCGCTTCCGGGATTCGATCCGAGCCCCCCCCTCAGTGACGAAATCCAGAGCGATATCACAAGGCTACCTCCGGTATTCTATACTACCCGTTATTCCAGTATCCATCCTATATGTTTTACATTTCAAAACATATATGACGTAATTAACACATTTAGAGCAGTAAACTTTGCAGAAACTGGGACAAATATCTGTTCAACATACCACGGATGAAATCACCTTTAAACCACTTTTCGAATTTTTTAGAAATTGAAATTAATAAAATAAGTAAATTCTCTCATATGCACAAAAGTGAAGAGATGGAAAGAGGAGTTATCCGCGGGTGGCAAATGGGTCCAACGGGTGACGCTCTCCTGTTTCTTTTCTTACTAATCTTTCATTATTTCTGTCATACGCAAAAAAGATGAAGATACGGAAAGGGGAGTGATCCGCCAATAAAGGGTAGGGGCTACCGTACACGGCTGCGGGGTGCTCTTCTTTCGAATTAATTGCATATTTTTGTTTTACAGCCATTATTTAAATTATTGTAGTTTAACAAAGGGGGCGGATCACTTCCATTAGTATTATTATTTATCATTCCAGATTATTACAATTTTTTTTTTTGTATTCTCATAGTCGTTAGCATCCCGAGCTTCCATGCTGTTGTCTGGGGGGTCGAAAGCCGACTAAGGCTTGGATGTTCTTGTGCTGTCTCCTCATAGGGAGCAATGCTGGTTCCTCCATATAGTGTTGTTGTTGTTGTTTCTAATGCCCCTGGCCAGAAGTATTCCAGACCAGATCAATATAGGCTAGCGGGCTGAAGGGTGCGGCTCCTGTTTAAAATGGCACCACATGGGTCCGAGTTTGATTTAGCCAGGTGCCACCTCAATTTTAACACAGCATCCCCAGGGGAGACATCTGGGGGGTTTCGTACACTCTCCCACCCTCTTTGACCTCATATATGGACTTTCCGGTGTACGGATTTCACGTGCCCATATCTGACCCAAACACTGAGGTATTGGACTGCACTTGTCGGGCCCCCTCAGCATCGAAAGCCGACGCGCTACCACTAGGCTACCACATGCCCACCTATATAGTGTTCCCGTAATAAAGAAGCCAACAAAAATCATTTGTGGGTGGGAGAATGTCAACAAGACAAGTGCCTGGATCGTTCCGAAAATAAAAAATAAATTATGCATTATGAAAGAAATAGTGAAAGATTAGTGAGAAAATTAAATATTATATAAAAACTTAACAGCAAAACATTATACTATAAGTTACAGATTTGATCTAATTATTTTGTATATACAGGACAAATTAGCAGAATACTGCACAACATGATACTGTTCTGTGTTTACTGTGATTTAAAAAAAATTAAAATAATTTTATTTAACGAAATACAGGTATTAATTATTAATTAATTGCGTTTTTAATTATTTGCGATTTTGCCGGGAATAACTAAGTAGCATCGTGTGAGTTCCACAGTCTATACTAAAATTATTATAATTTAATACAGAGTACACAACTGTATCATACTGTTCCTATTTTCTAGTGTTTTAAAATCTTCAACAGTTTTATTAAATTCTGTACAAGTTATGATTATTAATTAACTGCAGATTTAATTTTTCGCGATTTTTCCGTCAATAACAAAGCAACAATTTTTGAGTTCTGCACCCTTTACTAAAATTATTAAAATTTAATAAGAGTAAGCAACTTTATCATACTGTTCTTATTTTCTAGTGTTTTAAAATCTTCAATAATTTTATAAAATACTGTTCGCGTAATAATTATTAATAAACTGCGTATTTAATTATTCGCGAGTTTGTTGCCAATAACTAAACAACATTTTTTTTTAAAGTTCTACAGCTCATACTAAAATTATTAAAATTTAATTAGCAGACTTCTCTACTGTACGGTACTGTTTCCATTATCTTGTGTTTTAAAATCTTCATTCTTTTTGAAATGCTGTACATGTATTAATCATTCAATAATTCCCAAGTTTGCCATCAATATTTAAACAGCATCTACAAAGTTACACCAAAGTTTGTTAAGTTTAAAAAGAAAAATACTCTTCTGGATCGTACTTCACTGTATTTTACTGAATTGTAAAAGCTCCAGCAGAATAAATGTTGTTCATATTATAAAGAATCAAGAAGTTTCAGATTTAATTATTCAAGAGTTTGCTACTAGAAATAAACAGCATTTTTAAAATTTTGCAAACTGTATTAAAATTATTTAAAATTATTCAAGTTTACAGCATGGCCTTTAACTGATTAAATTTTTCTGCGGTTTAAGGGGGTATTGCTTTCAAAGTTAATCAGTTTTAAGATATATTATGTGACTTAATTTTAAAAGCAAAAAAAAGTTTATGTTTATTAATATGCCTTTTAAAAGCTAAAAGACTCGACAAACATCCATATTTTCAATCAACAGTAGTTATAAAAACCCTTTATTCAGAAATATGAAAATTTACTGAGGGTTAAATACTCTTTCTTCTTTATTAAAATGGGTCTAAATTTTTTCTAGCGTGAAGAGAAATTTTTTAATTGTTTAAAATTTCAACCATTGTTTTTTTCGTTGTAATCCTATTGCGCACATGATATTGCCAGAATAGTTGGCTAGAATATCATGGAATTTTACTCACATGAAATATAAACATGTATAATTAAAATTACCAACTATTATGTTATTCCTAACATAACAAGAAAAATTATAATTAAATTTATAAAAGTTTTTCTTGAAATTAAAAAAAATTTAAAAAACAAACTTTTAAGATATATTATATGACTTAATTTTAAAAGTAAAATTAGAAGTTTATGTTTATTAATATACCGATGCAAGCCTGCACGCAATGACATAACATTTAAAAAAACAATAGTCGACATTTTAAAAAAATTAAAAAATTCCTCTTCAAGCTAGGAAAAAATAAAGAAGAAAGAGTGTTTGACTCCCAATATAATTTTCATATTTCTGAATAAATAATTTTGATAAATACTCATGATTAAAAATATGAATATGTTTCTCGAGTCTTTTAGCTTTAAAAGGTATCGGACCGCTTAAAAGCTTTTAACTTTATTAAAGGACGTAGATCACAAATACAATGGATTCTGAATTGTTTCCGAGTCCCGCTTCTTTACGTGCGTTAAAACCAACATTGTTAGTTGGAGTAATTTTCAGCTCATTAAACACGAGGAGTAGCAGTGTAGTATACAGTTTTACTTTTGGCGCATATGGTCAGCAGTATTGGAAGTTTAGGCTGCTGTGTACTAACCCTATTGGATTCGCTCACCTCAATATTAACATATGGAGAAAATGTGTCCATGGGTTGCCGACTTGGAATGAAAGATTTTTTTTTAATTCTACTCCTTAATATTTTACACCTCGGGGCATTTTTCGTTTTTTAAAAGAAATACAAATAATAATTTAAAATTTAAATTATTGGAGGGAAAAATCCGGTATAGTGTGTTTTAAACGGTCCTAAATTCCATTGGTGGACGAAATTTAGAAAATGAATCCTGCTGCAAGGTGCGGGAATGCTTTGAAAATACCATTTATATTGGATTATCAGCATTTATGTAGCTGTCACTAGTAGACACATTTTCTCCATAGGTTAACTTTGAGGTTAGCGAATCCAATAGGGTTAGTACACAGCAGACCTAAGCCTTAGAGGCCTAGATATACTCGCGGTTTCTGTGAGCTCCCCGAATGTTGAAGGCTGAAATCTCATCGATTTAAAAGCAAACCTAAGCCCGTCTGCACACGGAGCAATTCAAAAGAAACTGATAACTGATTCAAATCACAAACCAGTCCGTGATGAGTCGCAACCTATGTAATTGAATGGAGCCACGCACACGGCGCAACTGGTTACAAACCCGTCCGACGGGTTGTAACCAGTTGCGCCGTGTGCGTGGCTCCATTCAATTACATAGGTTGCGACTCATCACGGACTGGTTTGTGATTTGAGTCAGTTATCAGTTTCTTTTGAGTTGCTCCGTGTGCAGACGGCCTTATCCTTCCAAAACTTATTCAAAAATGGAAAAACTTAAAGAACAGCAAAACGCAACAATAGATAACATTTCAACCCTAAGACTTCCGTTAGAGGTGACATGAGATATTGAATTTCTACTTTTGCCGTTATTAATGTTGCATAAGCTTGCGATTTTGAATCATCTAAATCTGCCCTAATATCAGTAAATAATCAATATCTTCGAGATGTTGCTCTCCGGTTTCCTGAGCGACTTCACTCTGAGATCGCCCTTGATGTATGAGTGACCGATTCCTCGATCCATCCTTTGATATCGAAGATGACCCCCAGATAACAGCACCGGCCGTGAGTCATTGTGACTTCACGGAGAACGCGAATGAGTAATTTTTGTGTTTATGATCTTTCGCGTGAAATATTATTATAAATAACTTATCGTCTCAAAACTTCAAGGAGTATACCACACTTTTGGCCGATCCTTGTCAACACTAAAGTTGCAAAAGAATCTTTTCTAGGTTTTGGAAAATTCTACCATCGTCACAGTTTAAGAGGACAGTGGACTTTCAAAATTGTGAAATTTGTCCAAAAATTCGATTTTTTATTTTGTTAAATTGTGAAACTGCGGGCGAGTAGGAATGTGTTGCAAACAAATTTTTTAATTTCTGTGATTACTTTCCTAGTTATAGGCATTTGTATTTAATTTAGATATTATGTGGTTACTAATAGCAATAACTTTAAATGTGTTTTTCTCAAAATAAAAATTTTCATGTCATACGAATATTCAAACTGCTCCAGGCGCATTTCTAACTATCGTATTGCTTTGAAATTTATGTTTTATATACTTAACTGTATATCAAATAAATATTATTGAAAAAAATTTTGCTTCGTAGCTCAGAATTTGTAAATTTTGTACTCGAAAAGATTATTTATAGGTATTTTGCGTAATAAAAAGGGTGTTTTCACTATTATTATTTTTTTCTTTATATTTTTGATGAATGATTAAAATAAGCAATAAGTTTCATTGTTAGTTCTATAAGGTATCCTGTAAATCAAAATTACCATATTATATGCAAAAGAAATGCGCCTGGAATATTTTTAATTAGTTATAATATTTTTAATTAGGTACAAATTGACTTCAAGAATCCCCACAGCCAAATGTAACAGGGTGTTAGATCGGGAGATCTTGCAGGCCATGCGTGATTAAAGCATCGACTGATAATGCGATCCTCCCCAAATGTTGAGCGTAGCAGGCATTGCACAGGCAGAGCAATATGAGGTGGTGCTCCATCTTGCATAAAGGTGACTGTTTGGAGTGCCTGTCACGCTTGCAGTTCAGGATTAATGTTGTTCTGTATCAATGCTGCATATCGCTGACCAGTGACAGAAACTGTTTTGAAACCCGTCTTTGTGACTTCCTCGAAAAAAAAAATGGACCAATGATGAAATCAGCAGTGAAACCACACCAGACTGTCACTTTAGGCTGTTGCAAGCTTACCTCAACAAATGCATGTGGATTTTCTGTGGTCCACACTCGACAATTGTGGGTGTTAACAGCGCCAGAGAGTGTGAAATGCGCTTCATCTGTCCAAAGCACAGTGTGAAGCCAGTTGTGCTGCTCTTCTATCTTATTGAATACCAAATTCGCAAAATCTTGGCGAGAGTCGAAGTCAACAGGTTTCAGTTCTTGGTTATGTTGCAACTTGTAGGGATACCGTTTCAGGGTTATTCGCAGTGCTCTCCAGACACTTACGTGCGATACTCCTGTCTGCCTCGAAACTTCTCGAGCACTGCACTCCCCATGTGCAGAAACCGCCGACATGGATTGCACCGTCTCCTCCACTGTCGTGAGGGGCGTCCACTTCTTGGACGTGACGCCAAAGAACCTGTAGCTTCAAATTTCTTCATCATTTTGTTCAATGCAGAAGACGTTATTGGTCCTTTGCTATCTCGCATACCCTTCATGTAGCGATATGCTCGCAATATCGCAATGGCACTTTCCGAATTCTTATAATACAGTTTAACTAAGAGGGCTTTCTCAACTATGGACAGCATTTCGATGCATATAAGCTTCGACTACCATTACCTGCTGCAGTTGCTCCTTTTTATATTGTTTGTTGCTTTGCATAATCCTATATCAGAAATCCGACAGCGCCATCTGTTGGTCGCCAACATAACTATTTTTTTTTCGTTGCCACACAAAACCCGGCTTCTTTTCCATCCGTTTGGTGCAAACCGCATCTTTTTTTCTTTATTCGTTTTCGAATGATTCATTTTTAAAGTTCGTCCTGACTTTTGGATCACCCGGTATATATATATATATATATATATATATATATATATATATGTGTGTGTGTGTGTGTGTGTGTATGTATGTATAAATATACATATATATTATTTAATTAGATGTAGAAGATTGCATTCTAATGTTAAAGATATGAACATCGAAATAAACAAATTCATTAAAAAGGGCTAGTGATAAGGGTTTTCCAAGTCTATTTCTAAAAGACATTTTAACCAAATTTTTGGGAGCGTGTAACTGTAACTGTTATTGAGGTGTATTGGCTGTAACTGGTGTAGGGACTGCGCCCTCTCCTGGCAACATGGAAAGAATATTTAACATGGTCTGATGTTTTATAGTTATACAATCAACACTTACTTTCCGGACATTTTCATGCGGTTTTGGTATTTCAATCTGTTTCCTTTATATACAGTATTTATATTACTTATAAATATACAGAAGGTCGTTCACACTTTATGGAAACAATTTTGCAATTTATTTTTGTCGTTTGCATTTTGAGATAAAAATTTGGCAACTTCAAATTAATCGACTGCTACTGTTTTGTTTTGATTGGAATGTACAATAAAATATTTATTTGAAAAGAGCTCCTAAAATTGAGAGATTGCTCGAAGGTTACATGACTGCACTTTCCGAGGAGAAATATTCGTATCATCAAATTATAAAGTCGTGTAAAAATCGCAGTTATGGCATTTCAAAAAAAGTTATTTATAATATATTAAATTTGAAAGGGAAAAAACATCTAACTGAAAGTAAAAATGAAAACATTACCGCGAAACCTCGTCCTAAGACTATTCGAATGCAGGTAAATATCAAGAAAGTGATGTCTCGATCCTAAAAGAAAATCCGCCAACTCAAAAATCCACTGCATCGAAACTAGGAATATCTTCTGGCACTGTATGTAAAATAATTTATAAAGGTTTGAAGTTAAAAAAGATGTTTAAACCTTAAGTTAATCTGCTTTCGCCAAAGCATATTGCTGAAAGAAAACCAATTTGTAGAAAATTATATGAAAAACACATAGCTGCTGAAAAATGGAAATTTGTGGTAACATTGGATGAGGCATGGGTGCATTTAAGTGACTGACATAAAAAAGTATCAGTTTTCTATTGCTCAACTGACGGGATTCACCGTATGAAATGGCTTCGTTAGTGAACAGAAAAGTTCCCAAAGGGATTCATGGTAGTTGCAGGATTTTGTTACAACGGCAAATTAAAAATCAAAACAGTCTCAAGTAAAGACAACATCAATTGACTCTACTATCAGCACAATATTTTAGAACCAATTTTTGAAGAAGAAATTCCAGCTTTATATGGAAAGGACATTGACAAAGTTGAACTTCATATGGTCAAAGCCTCTAGTCACACGTCTAAATTAACTGTCGCTTATTTAGCAAAGAAAGAATCAGAAACAGTAATAAAACGTATCCCATTTAAGGAAATTCCTGTTAAATCACCTGACGCTTCTCTAATGGACTTTTGCGCTTTCGGTTTATTAAAACGAGCCTTATGAAAACGGCATCCAAGAACACTGAACGGACTTTGGAAAACGGTCCAAGAGGAATTGGAAAAAATTGACATGACAGTACTAAGAAAAAGTTTATTTTCATGGAAAATTTGGGCTAGAGCTATTGTCAAGAACCCTGGCTATCAGACAGAAGCAAATCGCCGCAAAAAATACGGCATTTATACTTAAAACTTAACTATCAAAATCGTTTCCATAAAAAGCGAACGACCTTCTGTATACAGCTCAGATTCAAAATATTAGAATAATTGAGAAAAAGTAATAAGAAAGAAATTATTTTCCATTTATTTATTTTTGATACTAAGTAAATGCAATTAAATTTCTTATAAATTAAATCTGGAATGTTTAGATAAGATTTTAACATTTACAAAATATAAAATACAATAAATTAGGTATACAGCAGCTTTCTGAAACAAATCAAAATATTAGAATAAAATTTAGATTGGTTCAAAATATTAGAATATTTTATTTTACGCAAAAATATTACCTTATGAATATGAAGTAAATGGTAGTTAATATTTTGTAGCATCCCCTTTAGCTTTAATAACAGCATACAATCGATCTTGCATACTATATACAAGGTTTTTACAAACGTTTCTATCAATATTAGCCCAAATAGACTTTATACGTGCCACTAATTCCGTTTAACTTGAAGGAGGATTTTCTTGGAGTTTTGTCTTCATTATACCACATAAGTTTTCGAGGGGATTAATGTCTGGTGAGTTTGGTGGCCAAGGAAGTACCTTAATTTTACGTTGGCGAAACCAATTCTTAGTTGACACAGAGATATGCGGTGACGCTAAATCTTGTTGAAAGATGAAATCATCTTCAAATAAATCTTCTGATGATGGAATTATGTAGTATTCCAAAATTGATATATCTGAGAGTTAACCTTTTCGTAGACAATGCATAACTTTCCAGGTCCTTCTGCGCTCATGCAACCCCAAACCATGACACTACCAGCAAATTTTACCGAACGTTTAAGGCATTCTTTATCAAATGCTTCTTGCTTCATTCTCCAAACTCGAATACCTTGATTACCATATGAAACACAAAACATACTTTCATCACTAAATAATATTTTTTTCCAATCTTCTTCGCTCCATAAACGTCTTGATTTACACCAATTCAATCTTATACGCTCCATAAACGTCTCGATTTACACCAATTCAATCTTATACGCTTTTGTTTTGCAGTCATGAGAGGTTTTGTTTTCGGTACACGAGATTCAAACTTAAATTTATGGAGACGTCTTAATGTTGTCAATTTAGAAACTTGAACTTCTTCTTCTTTCCGTTTTCGGTGCAAGAATCGCACACTTTTAAAACGGTTTTTCTTAACTATACGCTTCAGTTTCCTGTCATCTCTAGCGGACGTTTTTGGTTTTCGGCCGCCATTTCGGCGATTATTTTGAAATTTTCCATTTTTTGAATATTGTGTTAGTATTTTACTAACGCTTGATTGCGAACAATGTAAATAATTCGCTATATAACATTGATTTTTACCGTGCCGATACAAATCCACCAAACGAAGTTTAATAGATTCAGGAATATCACTCACACGACCCATTTTAAGACGAAAAAGCAAACAAACTGCAAAAATAATACTGATTTTAAATAAAATCGACTCAATTTAATCTATGTTGCCACCAGTTATGAATTGGTGATAATTAAAGGAGAATTAATGTGAAATATTCTAATATTTTGAACCACTTGAATAAATATTCTAATATTTTGACTTTTCAAAATAATTTTTTTTTCAATTAATCTTTTCAAAAATGATATTTATTTTAAGATAATAAATAAGTTAATCAACAATAAGTTCTTAATAAAAATATCATTTGCATATTTGCATTAAAAGACATTAAATTACCAAACAATATTTTCAATTTGTAAAAAAATGTAATTATTCTAATATTTTGAATATGAGCTGTATATATATATATATATATATACACAAACTCTGTCACAAAAAAATATATGCACCCAGAAGAAATCGAGCTACTATCACGAAACTTGGCGGGAATATAGTCTAGTAAGAGATATGCAAATGATTAAAGTTTCGACGCCAATTACACAAGGGTAAGTGCGCTATGCTTATATGAGATGCGCAGCAGGGAGAGTTTAAAAGCATGACTGATCGTACCATAAGGTTATTCAAGCAAATCTGTCCACTTGGTTGGACGGTATTGTGACTATAGATGCCTCTGAGACGTAACCGGCGACAGTGCGAACAATTTTCGGATTTTGAGAGGGGGCGTATAGTAGGCCTCAGAGAAGCAGGTTGGTCGAACAGGCATATTGTCCGTCACCTCGGTCGGAGCGATATGGTAGTGGCTAGGTGTTGGCAACCATGGATCACGGAAGGGATAGTCTACTGTCGCGGAGGGTCAGGCGTCCCAGGAACACAAATGCGCTCGAGGATCGCGCAATCATAAGAGCAGCCACGCCCGTACCAACAAGGTCGCTAGAATCGGTTCGACGCCATTTACCACCTTCCAGACATCCGGTGGTATCAAAGGAAACCATTCGGAGACGACTGGCCGACGCATGTATCCAACGTCCATTAAGACGCCTACCACTGACCCCACATCATAGGCAGTGTCGATTGGATTTTTGCCAACCTCGGGCAAGCTGGAGTGTGACCGACTGGAGGCGTGTGATCTTCAGCGATGAATTCCGATTCAGTCTCAATGCTGATGACCAGCGCATACGCGTGTGGAGGCGGCCAGGCCACCGGTCCGATCCGGCATTTGTTGTCGAGAGGCATACGGCAATTACACAAGGTGTGACAGTGTGGGGAGCAATTTGTTGGGACGCAGGATCACCTCTAGTCGTCCTTCAACGCACTTTGACGGCACGCAGTTACGTGGACGAGATTTTTAACGCCAGTTGTACTGCCTATTTTATCAAGTCTCCCAGGTGCTATTTATCAGCAAGACAACGCTCGTCCACATACTGCGCGACTCTCCCAACAATCTTTTCAAGGATATGACGTACTCCCATGGCCTGCCAGGTGTATATATATATATAAATATAAATATATATATATTTATATATATATATATATATATATATATATATATATATATATATATATATATATATATATATATATATATATATATAACTAAAAATAAATAATCTAACAGAGCTAGATGATTATAGGAAGAATGCAGACAAAAAACAAACAGAAAACAAGCACTTAGGGCTCCACGCACCAAAGGCAAGATTATGTACTAGTGCCGGAACTAAACCAGAGATCGAGGTAACTGACTGGTCATCAGGGAGCCTAACCAAATCAGTTACCTCAAGGGGAACTTTCTGAATAGGATGCAGGTATAACCAAAAGACATCCCAAGGCCCCGAGATCCTCATTGAAACAGATAGTCAAAAAAAATGAAAGAACACGGACAACTTGCACTAAGGGCTCAACGCACCATATAGTTATAAGTTATCAACGCTAGGGTAGGTTTTTAAGTTAATATGTTCGGCAGTCTATGCCCGCTTATTAATTTTTTTGCTCATGTTGAATTGTTTATATTATTTTACTTTGTATATATATATATATATATATATATATATATATATATATATATATATATATATATATATATATATATATATATATATATATATATATATATATATTATATATATATATATATATATATATATATACATATATACATATATATACATACATACATATATATATATATATATATGCATGTATGTATGCATGTATAAGTGGCCAATCCTCAAAACGGCCACGTTTTCTAGGAACCTTTTCACAAAAAAATCTTAATCTTAGTTTTGCAGATTAATAATAATAACGATACACATTAATAATTTAATGCCCTGTGAAAAATTTAGTAGGCAAAAATTTAAAGATTTAAAAACGACGAGTTATTTATTGAAATGTGTTGTCATATGCAGAAAATAGAACTAAAGATTATTCTTTTAGTAATCAGTTATAGAATAAGTACTCTGAGTGGAAAATTTCCCATAGCTTAACATGGGATTTAGGATGTCGACAAATTCACCACCTTCGTCGGTTCCAAGCAATTTTCTCACTCGATTATTCGCACAAGCTTTAACATAGCAGTGATTTTCAATGCAATTTTTCATTGGTACATCTTTAATACGTCCTTTAATACGTGGTGTCGACCACCTGCCAGTGTCTGAGATCTGAATCGCGTCTGAAAAACCTCGAGCCCGGTATTCAACGAACTGAACTATCCCGGTCTCTTGTGGAAATGTTAGTTCCAGAGCCTTTTTCTCACAATATTATTTATAGTTAGGGTTGCCAGAATATCATTTTTAGATATAACTTGTTCTCTATATTTTTTATTTATTTAATTATTTTAAATAAAAAAATAATTTTGTCCCTACCTTCGTGTTCACTCTTATTTCATTCTGACATTTTCTTCTTAGTTATTTTTTGTGCAATATTTTGTTTATACTGAATGTCCTGTTTTGTCTGTTGAAAAATATTTATATCAATTATTATTTAAAGCAAATCAATTTTAAAGTGTTTGATCCCAAGATATGCTTTGCGTTCAGAGAAATGGTAGGTTTTTGACATTAAGCTGACGTTGATGCTGCTGTGTACTAGCCCTTTCGATTCGACTACTGAACTTACTGAATATTTTTTAAAATATTAATTTCGCTTGTTTTTTTTTTCTAGCGGAGGTACTTGTCGTGTAGAGATTCGCCTATAATTCACCGCAGTTTTCTGTCCATTTTATTATGGAGGCACCATAGAGACAGACGAGCATTAACCCCTATGAAGCGACGACTCAAACGGAGGTACTGTAGTGGCGCGTCGCCGGGATTCGAACCCAGCACACTCAGCACCGAAAGCCAGCGCGTTCTACCACAAGGACACCACAAACGCTGTTTGTATTTGTACATAAACAATTTTGTCCATTTAAAAGGCGATTTAAATGTTTTAACCTTTTCCTTACGGCGTGGGATAGCATGTATCCCAAGAATATAGGTCCAAGAACCAAGAATCATTATATATATATATATATATATATATATATATATATATATATATATATATATATATATATATATATATATATATATATGTATATATACAAAAGCGTCATGACATTCGACTTGAGATGCGCGAATCACTCCGCCTTATGCAAATCTGTATTTATACATATTAAAGCGGATATTATTATTATTATTATTATTATATATATATATATATAACCCCTTTAATGGCCGTTCTTACAACGGGCCCCGTAAGCTATAGGTTAAAGATAAGAGTTAATGACTGATCTTTGGGGGTATTACAGTGAAGTAAATACAATTACAGTGAGGTAAATGGAAGCCATACTAATTATTTAACTTTAATACATAGAAAATTGTTTATATTTTTAATCATTTTTTAATACCGATTATTTGATTCCAAATTATTATTTTTCACGGTTTCTACGAGTAACGGTTAAAACGAGCATTTTCAGTGATCCTAAGCATCTCGTATTAACCGAGTTCCACTGTATAATTATTACTATTAGCCTGGGCCGCTCTCATAGGTGAAGCGGCATGGCGACCACCTAAGGCGTCGAATCGAAAGAGGTGCCAAAATGAGACTTGGTGAAAATACGAATTTTAACGAAAAAAAATTATATATATATATATATATATATATATATATATATATATATATATAAAACAGTTCCGTAACTGACTCATTCATTCACTGACTGACTGACTGACTGACATACAACGCACAGACCAAACCGCTGGACCTAAAGGGCTGAAATTTTGCATGGCGATTCTTCTAATAGTGTAGGGGTGCACTAAGAAAGATTTTTCAAAAATTCTTCTTAGATTTTTTTAAATTAAATTTTTAAGCTGTTTTTTAAACTTTTTTTACGTTTGCATTTAAAATAATACATTGAGGGTTATAAAATTTATACCACGAGAAAGACCATAAAAATTTCTTCAAAATGAAATTTTTTTCGAATTTTTACCTCCATTTCCTGATTTTTGGGGAATTTTTAAAGATTAATTTTTAGAATTTAATTTATTAAATGCTGATCACGTGATTTCTTTTTCTGGTACTTTCAATAATTTTATCGTCACGTGCGTAACAACTAAATAGACAAAAAAATATTTTTTTCTCTTTCTAATGCAGCAGACGATTGGATATTATCCAAAAAAATGCATATCCCTTACGATTTTTTTATAAATCTATCTATATTTATATATAAAGAGAGGGCGATTTTGTACGTGGAGGGTAATCTTCAGAACCATTGTACCTATTTGAAAAATTCTTTCACTGTTTGAAAGGTACAGTATTCCAGATGGACATAGGCTATATATTATGTATATCTAATCAGTAGAAATAAAGTTATTGGCTTAATCCTAACAATCTCCATTGTTACCGCTACTGTCCTCTACCGCTTTTTGTGCCGAAGTCTTCAACGATCCTTAGCGTGGTGCTATCTATACTTATATATAAAGAGCGAGCGATTTTGTACGTGGAGGGAAATCTTCAGAACCACTGCACCTATTTGAAAAATTCTTTCACTGTTTGAAAGGTACATTATTCCAGATGGACATAGGCTATATATTATGTATATCTGATCAGTAGAAATAAAGTTAGGGGCTTAATCCTAACAATCACCATTGTTACCGCTACTGTCCTCTACCGCTTTTTGTGCCGAAGTCTTCAACGATCCTTAGCGTGGTGCTATCTATCTATATAAATAAAAATGTAAATGTTCGTTTGTTCAAAACCTCAAATCTCCGAAAGTTCTTCACCAATTTCTTTGAAATTTTGACACAACGTTCTATTCGAATACTTGAATGTTTTTATATACCTATTATATACATGCCACACCTGTGACAGGTATAAACATGTTTTTTTAAACACACGCTATACTAAATATTTTACGGAAAACGAGAAATGCCTTTCCCTTTCCCCTCAGAACAGAAATTTGTCACGGTGGGGTGCGATCCCACTATCAGCAGTCCCCATAGGTCATAAAGTACGCAGCGATCGTTCTAGACAATAAAAGACGATCGAAGAGGTAAGAGAACGCACATGGCTGAAGATATTTTCCGTCGAATACGGAAAATTCAAATATGAACATGGATTTCACAGCAGAAATCTACAACGAAGTGTTGATAATGATTGAAGATTTGTACTTTGAAATCGCGAACAAAGTTCTCGATCAATTGGGAATGCCATCACCGAATCAATCTGATGATGCTTCGTTCGATGTAGAATTGCGTCGTGAACAAAATTACAACACGGGTGATCTTTTGTCGTATGTGCAATCAAAGATTCCTAAGCTAACGCTTGAGCAAAAAGGCTTTTACGATCAAATAATGCAAACTGTCAATAACGGGGTTGGAGAAATCTTCTTAGATACGCAGGAGGAACTGGTAAAACGTTCCTAATTAGATTGATTCTGGCAGCAATTCGATCCCAAAATGACATAGCCTTAGCTCTGGCGTCGCCCGGAATAGCTGCGACATTGCTACCAGGTGGAAGAACTGCACATTCCGCTTTGAAATTGCCATTGAACAATGCAATTCATCGAAACTCCCACGTGCAACATTTCCAAAGCATCCGGCATGGGAAAAGTATTGCAGAAAGGCAAACTTATTGTTTGGGATGAATGTACAATGGCACACAAAAAATCGCTCGAGGCTCTTGATCGATCATTGCAAGATTTGCGTGGAAACATAAGACCATTTGGGAACTCATTAATATTGCTTGCAGGAGATTTCAGGCAAACATTACCTATAATTCTTCGATCGACACCAACGGCCGAAATAAATGCTTGCCTGAAATACTCTACTTTGTGTCGACACGTAAAGACGTTGAAATTATCTACAAATATGCGTGTCCATCTGCAAAACGATCGATCAGCTGGGTTATTCTCACATCAATTGCTGGAAATTGGGAACGGAAAGGTGCCGGTTGATCTGACATCAGGACGAATTTCATTGCCTCATAACTTCTGCAATTTAGTAACGTCAAAAGAAGAATTGGATTAAAAAGTATTTCCCAATATTCAAACCATTTATAAGAATCATGATTGGATGAATGAACGAGCTATTCTTGCAGCCAAGAACAAAGACGTCTACGAACTTAACAATATCATTCAGTATAACATTCAAAGCGAGGCAGTCACATACATGTCCGTCGACACTTTTGTGGAAGCAGATGAAGAGGTTCATTATCCAACAGAATATTTGAATTCACTCGATCTGCCAGGTATGCCACCGCACGTACTACAATTGAAAATCGGCTTACCAATTATAATGTTGCGATATATCAACCAACCAAAGCTTTGCAACGGCACGCGGCTTGCAGCAAAAAAATTACTGAGCAACGTCGTAGAAGGAACGATCTTGACAGGACCAGTTAAAGGTGAAGATGTCCTCATTCCTCGCATTCCCATGATTCCAACGGATATGCCATTTAAATTTAAGAGATTGCAATTCCCAATTCGATTGGTGTTTGCAATCACCATCAATAAAGCTCAGGACCAATCTTTACAATTGTGCGGGTTAGATTTAGAAACGGATAGTTTCTCACATAGACAATTATATGTTGCGTGTTCTAGAGTCGGAAAACCAGACAATCTATATATCTGCACAGACAATGGAACAACAAAAATATTGTATACCCACAAGTATTGTAAAATTAAACATTTAAAATTTTTTTTTTATTTCCAATGCAGCGGGCGAAGGGGAACACAATTCTTTCGCCAAGATAGTGCATAAAACAAGCAAGTACTAAAAACTGAACTATAAAATATGTTGGTGGGTAAAGTTACTCGCGTCCGTAGCATACTTTAAGCTACACGTGCCCCCTGGGTAGTGCTAAATGAGTAACAGCTTTGCAGCCTTTATAAATTAAACATATCAGAAACGTGCTTTCTCTTTCTCTTTCTTTTTCATTTAACCAGACTGAGCCACAGCAACGCGTGGCCGGGTACAGCTAGTACTTATATATAAAGAGAGAGCGATTTTGTACGTGGAGGGTAATCTTCAGAACCACTGCACCTATTTGAAAAAATTCTTTCACTGTTTGAAAGGTACATTATTCCAGATGGACATAGGCTATATATTATGTATATCTGATCAGTAGAAATAAAGTTAGAGGCTTAATCCTAACAATCTCCATTGTTATCGCTACTGTCTTCTACCGCTTTTTGTTCCGAAGATTTCAACGATCCTTATCGTGGTGCTATCGCGGTGGGCTTCTGGTCTGACGATAGTGGTTCAAACCTAGCCGTTCTCCGGCACGCCTTTTTTCTTTTAAAAAATTAACCTTAATTATTTACTAACGTAATATTAATCTGAATATTATATATATATATATATATATATATATATATATATATATATATATATATATATATATATATATATTTTACATCAATTGTATACATTGATCATCACATTTATTATAAATATATATATTTATTTTTTGGCATAAATTGCATACGTTGACCGTTGTATTTAATTTGAATGTACTCCGTAGCGAAGCGCGGGTTTTCAGCTAGTATATATATATATATATATATATATATATATATATATATATATATATATATATATAAATGCATACATTGACCGTTGCATTTAATTTGAATATTTTCATCTACATTATTTTGTCTATAAAAATATCCGTTACGATTTTTTATAATGTTTTTTTGGCATTAATTGCATATATTGACAGTTGTATTTAATTCGAATGTATTCCGTAGTGAGGCACGGGTATTCAGGTAGTAAATAAATAAATCTTTTTAAAATGAATACATATTTTCCCCAAAAATGTCCGTTATTCTATTAAGAAGACCTTTTCTAATAGAGATACATTCATTACTGTCTCTCCAAAAATTTGAAAAGGTGGCGTTTTTAAAACTTGTCTCACGTGACACAGTGAATCATCCCGGCTCTGTCATTAGCTATTTGTCTTATGACTTTAAATTTATTGCTTTATTTTATACTTATAAATGTTCTATTTTATTTGAGAAAGGGAATTAATTATTCTTAAATAAAAACTTTTTTTTCGGAAATTGTATTTTAATTCCTGTGATAAAATATAAATTATTGTTGATGGGTGTGGATATTAAACTTCTTTTTATATACAGTAAAAAATCGTTTATCCGGCCCTCTCTGATTCGGATCTTCGGTTAATCTGGATCTTCGGTTTACCTTTTCCTTACGGGGTGGAATAGCATGTATCCCAAGAATACGGACCCAAGAATTGATATATATATATATATATATATATATATATATATATATATATATATATATATATATATATATATATATATATAAATATATATATATATATATATATATATATATATATAATCCCCTTAATGGCCGTTCTTACAAAGGGGATATGGTTCTAAAGAGGGAATCGGAAAAATGGGCCCCATAAGAAAAAGGTTAATCCGGATCATATTTGTAGACATTATTTTATTTAATGTTCACATTATATAATTTTTTTTAACTATGATAGCAAGAACGTAACTACAAGTATGCTAAATATTCGTGTCTTAGTTTGATTCAATGTACAGTTCCTGCATAGAGTGTACAATAAATTAAGGTAATAAAATCTTTTTGTTGAGTTTAAGAAAGCTTTACTAGACTTACCAATTATTTGTTAAGAAATGATGTGAATTTTTTTATATATATTTTTAATGTCTTGTAAACATTACTATGTAATTTTGTCACAAAACATAGTTTTTTTGTCGTAATAAACGGTAAGTCTGCTTAGTTAAGGATTTTGTTTTGCTTATTACCCATATTACCCGGATTATGCGGATTTTCGATTGTCTGGATTGCCTATGGTCCTAGTTAGTCTGGATAAACGAGTTTTTTACTGTACAGTAGAGTACCGGTAATCCGAACTTCGGTAATCCGAAAGTCCGCTTAATCCGAAACCAAAAGTCAAAATGAACTAAGGTTACAATAAAACTGCAGTGATACTCAGTAATATAAAGTATATTTCTGAAAATTACAAGAAAATTCAAAGTTAGACACCAGTACTATAATAAAGTAGGACACAGTAGAATAAACACGTGTTTATGCTAATGCTAAGCTGACACTAACAGTAACGACGCACCTCTCCAACTGTCGAGCACTGTGACGTATTGTTAGAACATCTTACACTCTGCTGTACTGTACTAGGCAGCATTCTGCTCTTTTATAACCCATTTGGTACCGAGATATGGTTATGTTTAGACAGACCTTATAAAATAAACTGTGTAATCACACGTAATATGTAGTATTTATGAAATCACACGTTACTATGTAATTGGGGTTTATTTTAAGAATAATTCCGCTTAATCCGAAAAAATTGTTGATCAATAAAGGGTCTGGTCCCATTCATTTCGAATTATCGGGACTCTACTGTACTTTCAACTTGTGCCAACCGTATTCGTAGTTATAGCCTGTTCTGTCCCATCAACAAAGTATAAACAATGTTTCAATGAATATAAATATATATATATATATATATCGCTTAAAAGATTCGCATACCCTAACTTGAATCTTAAAATTATTTCAGCTTTGTTGTCGTGTCGCGCAATACTGGTAAATTTCTTACCTGAACCAAGGACCTCTGGGCTGCGGTACAGTCGTGTTCCGGTATCTTGGGAGTGGAGAGCCTTGATGCCGGAGAGTTGATTTTGGTTTTTTAAACCTCGCGTCACACTTATCAGAGGTAGCCGTGCGCACCCTCGATGACGATTCTTCCGGCAAGCACCGGAAGAATTGGGGCGTTTATGGGAGATCGCCAAACCTCGCCAATGCCAACTGGACTCGTGATCGACGTTTTGTCTTGGATCCTGAACTTGAAACTTTTCTCCCGCTTCCCGTTATCTCGGAGGAGAAAGTGGTGCGCTCCAGGCAGGTTCTCTCATCGTTGAATTTTTACTAATCTTTAACTAAGCGCATCTCTGCGCATTTTTCTTTTGGGGATACTTTTTTAACGCCTTTCCTACTCCGCGATAAAACTGGAACTATGAAAACAACCTGCGGAATTTTTAAAAAAGAATTATTATGGAACCATCACTCCTATTTTTTATTGTTTTTCACCAGTCAGTATTTTTTTTTTTTTGAGAATTTTTTTAAAACTATTTTTGCTATTTTTAATCTTTCTTTACCAATCGTAATTAGCAAAACCTAAGGAATTTTTTTGGGGGAAAGAACTATTTTGGAACTACCTCTGCTATTTTTAATATTCCTTCACCAGTCAAGAGTAACCAAACCTAAGTAACTTTTTTTTTGTTTGGAGGGGGGGGGGGAGGAAAGAATTTTTTCGGAGCCATCTCTCCCATTTTTGATTCTTCATCACCAGTCAAGGTTTTTTTTAAAAGAATTATTTTGTAACTATCTTTCCTATTTTTGAGTGTTCATCAATCTGATATTTTTTAAGACATAATTACTTTGGAACCATCTCTCTTACTTTGAATTGTTCTTCACCAGTCAGAGGTTACAAAACCTATGGAACTTTCTTTTTTCTTGGGGGGTGGGAGAGGAAAAAATTATTTTGGAACTATCTTTCCTATTTTTGAGGGTTCATCAATCTGGTTTAATTTTTTAAAGAAATAATTACTTTGGAACCATCTCTCTTACTTTGTATTGTTCTTCACCAGTCAGGGATTACAAAACCTAAGGAACATTTTTTGGGGGGAGGGGGGAGGAAAAAATTATTTTGGAACTATCTCTCCTATTTTTGATTGTTCTTCACCAGTCAAGGGTTACAAAACCTATGGATTTTTTTTAAGAATTATTTTGAAACTATCTTTCCTATTTTTGAGTGTTCATCAATCTGGTTTAATTTTTTAAAGAAATAATTTCTTTGGAACCATCTCTCTTACTTTGTATTGTTCTTCACCAGTCAGGGATTACAAAACCTAAGAAACTTTTTTTGGGGGAGTGGGGGAGGAAAGAATTATTTTGGAACTATCTCTCCTATTTTTGACTGTTCTTCACCAGTCAAGGGTTACAAAACCTATGGATTTTTTTAAAGAATTATTTTGGAACTATCTTTCCTATTTTTGAGTGTTCATCAATCTGGTTTAATTTTTTTAAGAAATAATTTCTTTGGAACCATCTCTCTTACTTTGTATTGTTCTTCACCAGTCAGGGATTACAAAACCTAAGGAACTTTTTGGGGGGGGAGTGGTGGAGGAAAGAATTATTTTGGAACTATCTCTCCTAT